>JANAVB010033219.1:5343894-5548894 GCA_029216955.1 Iris pallida | reverse complement strand
GATCATCTCTGGCCAAGCATAACTCTGTTCCCGACATCATCCCAAAAGAGCGGTGTGACATCGTCGTCCATATAGTGCCTCGAAAGGAGACATACCGATACTGGCTTTGTAGCTGTTGTTGTATGAAAACTCTACCAAGTGCAGATGGCTCTCCCATGATCCTCCAAAGTCCAGTACGCAGGTCCTCAGCATGTCCTCCAGCGCCTGTATCCTTCTCGGACTGTCTATCTGTCTGCGGGTGGTACGCCATACTGAACTTGAGACGACTGTCCAACTCCTCCTGCAAGCTCCTCCAATAGTGGGACGTGAATCTGCTGTCTCTGTCCGACACGATGCTCACGGGTACTCCGTGCAAGCGAACTATCTGCTGCATGTATAGCTCTGCCAACTTCTCGGTGGAAAGCCCCACCTTGAAGGGTATGAAGTGCGCACACTTCGTCAGCCTGTCCACGATAACCCAAATGGCATCCTTTCCTCCTTGGAAACGAGGAAGCCCTGAGATGAAGTCCATCGTAATGTGTTCCCACTTCCACTCGGGAATGGGTAACGACTGCAACAGACCAGCTGGCCTCTGGCGCTCCGTCTTGACCTGCTGGCAAACTAGGCATCTCGAAATAAAACGTGATACATCTCTTTTCATTCCATGCCACCAAAGATGTTCCCGCAAGTCACGGTACATCTTGTTAACACTAGGGTGAATAGAATATCTCGATCGGTGTACCTCCTGCAAGACTGTCTCTATCAGCTCTTCCTTCGGCACGCACAATCGGCTGCCATGCCTCAAGGATCCATCCTCTGCTACGGTGAAGTCATCCAGCAATCCAGCTAAAGCCTGGGCTCGAAGTCTGCGAAGGATCTCATCTGTAGACTGTGCCTCCCTGATCTGCTCCATTAAACCTGACTGAATGTCAAGCGCCATCATCTGTATCACTGATCCCGGTCCGAACTATCTCAATGTCGAGTTTCTCCAGATCTTCCCGCAAATGTCGATCTATCATCAGGTACCATGCCATAGGATGCCTGCTCAGCGCATCCGCCACCATATTTGCCTTCCCGGGGTGATACTGTAAATCGATGTCGAAGTCCTTCATCAACTCCAACCATCGTCTTTGCCTCATGTTCAGCTCTTTCTGCGTGAACACATACTTCAAGCTTTTGTGGTCAGTAAAGATTTCCACACGCTCTCCGTATAAGTAATGTTTCCATAACTTGAGTGCAAAGATCACCACAGCTAACTCTAGGTCATGGACAAGATAGTTCCGCTCATGAGTTTGCAATTACCTAGATGCATAAGCAATCACTTTCCTATGCTGCTGTAGGACACATCCTAGCCCCTTTCCTGAAGCATCACTGTATATGGTGAAACTCCAGAACCTGAAGGTAATGTCAAAACTGGAGCGGTCGTCAGCCTCCTCTTCAGCTCCTCAAACGCTGCCTGGTAGTCCTCTGACCAGATGTACACTGCATCCTTCTGCGCCACCTTCGTCATGGGTTCAGCTATCCTAGCAAAGTCCTGGACGAACTTTCTATAATAGCCTGCTAAACCCAGAAAGCTCCTGATCTCTGAAACTGACGTCAGAGCCTTCCATGTCTCAACTGCAGCAATCTTCCTGGGATCCACCGAGATTCCCTCTCCAGTAACTACATGGCCGAGAAACTCCACTCGGTCTAAAAAGAACTCGCACTTCGACAATTTGGCAAACAATCTCTCCTGCCTCAAAATCCCCAAAACTATCCGCAAGTGCTCTACATGCTCCTCCGGCGTCTTCGAGTATATCAGGATGTCGTCGATAAACACTATGACAAACTTATCCAGATACTGGTGAAATATCTTATTCATCAAATTCATAAAGACAGCTGGCGCATTTGTGAGACCAAATGGCATCACCAAAAACTCGTACTGCCCGTACTTTGTGTTGAACGCCGTCTTCTGGATGTCTGCTTGCCCTGACCTTCACCTGGTGGTACCCGGATCTCAAGTCTATCCTGAAAAATACTTTGCCCCACTCAACTGGTCGAACAAATCATCTATCCTGGGCAGAGGATATTTGTTCTTGATGGTGATGGCATTCAACGCCCGGTAGTCAATACACAACCGAACTGTACCATCCTTCTTAGGCACAAAGAGCATTGGTGCTCCCCATGGAGAAGCACTAGATCGAATGAAACCCTTTTTCAACAGGTCATTAATCTGCTCTTTCATCTCTACGGCCTCCTTGGGGTTCACTCTATAGCAAGCCCGAGATACTGGTGATGAACCCGGTACTAAATCTATAGTGAACTCCACATCTCTGTCAGGCGGAAGTCCTGGAAGATCCTTTGGAAATACATCCATAAACTCCCTAATGATAGGGTGTGGCGGTGCTACGTCCCCAACTGTCGCACAACAGTTCGGCTCTAGGCTGATCTCCGGCCCTGTCCTCCTGACACTGAATGGTGCTGTGCCTGGGGGACTGAACGGAATACTACCCTCATGACAGTCTATAGCTGCATGGCCATAGCTAAGCCAGTCCATCCCCAATATGATATCATAACCGGGGAGTGACATCACAAATAATCGTCCCCTAAACTCTCTCCCGGCTATAGTAATAGAGCATCTATAGATAGCTCTAATGGGCACTGGTCCGCCTCCCGTCATTACTCTACTAATCTCCTCGGCAGGTGTAGCTACTAAGTGGTGTTTATGCATAAACTCTAATGACAGGAAGCTATGAGATGCACCAGAATCGAACAAGCATAGAGCTAGAAAAGTATACAAATAAACAAGACCTGTGATGACGTCAGCCAAATAATCTGGCTCCGTAACCTGCTCCGGCTCCGGCTCAAGGGCTAGACTATAAGCCTTCCCCTGATGTCCCTTCTGCTGCTGCAGATGTTGCCCAAACCTCTGCTGCTGAGTCGGAAGTGGCCCTCTAGATCCCGTGGCTACTGGGCAGCTCCGAAGCTGATGGGTGGCAGACCCACAAGCCAAACACTGCCCCAACCTCTTCCTGCAGATGGTAGCGTCGTGGCCTACCCTCTTGCAGAATGCACAAAAACCTCCCTTCTGCTGCTGCCGGGGTCCCGGGCCTCTAACTGGAGGGGTCGGGTGATGTGATGTAGGGGGACGGTATGTCTGCTGGTGCGGCGTCGGTGCTCTCTGCTGGAAAGTCTGACGCTTGGACAGTCCCTCAAGGTGTACAGAAGCCGGCCTCTTGCAAGACAGAAGACGCTCCTCAATGCTCCGGGCCAACTCTAGGCTCTGGTAGTAGTCAGTCGTACCGTTCGCCACTATAAGAATGCCAATGTCTGGAACTAGACTATGGCAAAACCTACGCGTCATCTCCTCTGGGTCTGCAACCAGACTAAGAGCGAAACGGCTCAGGCGACTAAACTCTGCCGCATACTCATCAACAGAACGGTTCCCCTGCTGGATGTTCTGGAATCGTAGCCCTATGGCTATCCTAGCGGTGGTTGAGAAGAATTTCTTCTTGAACTGGGTCTTGAACTGCTCCCAAGTGGCCCTCCCTCTCGCAAATAACGGCTCATTCCGGAACCAAACTCTTGCCAAGTCTATTAGCAGAAATCTAGCTGCCTCGACCTGGAGGTCATTCGGCATCCTAACTCCAAGGAGCTTCCTCTCTACCGAGTCCAGCCAGTCATCTGCTACTACTATGCCCTCAATCCCTGAGAACTCCTTGGGGTTCAGACCCATGAAGTCCTTGATCGTCCCCGCTCTCTGCCGTGGCTCTACAGGTGGTGGGACCACGGTACGTTCCTCAGAACGCTCCATGCTCTGGCGGAGTAGGGTAGTCTGCTCCTGATGGGTTGTTAGGAACCCCTGGATCAGAGTGAGCAGTTGGTTCCCGTCGAGTGTGACGGAAGCCTGGGTAGGTATAGTAATAGGGGGTGGTGGAAGTATCGGGTCCTACTGGGGCTGTGATGTGGAAGGTGGTGGAGGCATCTGGGTTTGTGGATTTGTGGAGTGGGAAAATATGGTAGGTAGAGGTGGAGGTGTATCAGTCAACTGGTCAGCTGACTGGATATGGAGTGTGCCATTCTCAGGTGTGACATACTGGGATGAACGAGTAAGCACCATCTAATTACAATAAAAAGGACTTATAAGGACTCGTTAAAGTAAGCAATCATAGACAAGAAAATCTAATTATAATAGCAAGCATGTGATGTATTTCCTATGTTGCAATCCTAGTATTCCTCTAGGTGTTCTAAGCGTCATTCCTAGTGTTGTCTAATTACCTTAAGTTCCTAATTGCAGGCATGTTTGGTACAATAACGTAACCAAACATTTTAGTCAGGACCTGCATGGGCCACCACTAAAAACATGTCACGACCCGCTACCCAAATTGTTGGGCCGGGCCGAGTCATGTCCAGCCTACGCTTGAGATAAAGCGCAGTAAGCTGTTCTAGAAGTAACAAGTTAAGACTAAATGTGCTAACAGTTCTATAAGTAAATAAAAGTCATAAATGCTCCAAACACAAAAGTCGTCTCATAGAATAGTGAGTCCAAGTACAAGTCTGAAATGTAAAACTGGATACAAGTCCAATTACAAAATAATAGTCTAATACATGACTACTCTCAAAAGTCTAAAGCAAAAGACAACTAGACGAGGTTCTCCGCAGGTACATCCTCGTAAGGCAAAGCCTGGTCCTCGACAGTAACTCCATAATACGAATCACAGAGTAACTCCTCCTCAGTAAGTATGCCTACAACGTTATCCTGTCAGGACGGAAGCAAGTACTGAATCTAACAAACATATAATACTGATCATGTGATGAAAAGAAATGACATATCATGTTTATCCGGTTTTAGTTACATTTTATCATGGCAATAATTTATTGTTTTTAAAGTTTAAAACTGTAGTAGGTGAGTGATCAGTCAATAGGTAATCAGGATGTACAGCGGTACATATCAATTTTTTGAAGTGTACATACGTACACTTAACGGCATCGGTGTACATCCATACACAAACGCGGGACCAGACATACGACACAAATACATATAGAATATAACGGTGCTCGGTAAATACATACGGAGAAGGAGGTCATGATCACGTACACTACTAGCAGTTTACCCTTAACCCGTTATTTAAACATGTGAGAGATATGAAAACTATCCTAAACATGGCAGAGAATGAAAGTAATACAACATGCCAAGTTTTAACTTGCTACCCCAAGGATCAGCATTTAACATGATTGGTGAATCGCAGTTTATTGTTTATAGCAGTATGTAAAGTTTGTAGAAAGTACTCGCCTCTAGCAAAGCAAAGCAGCGATAAGAATGCTATAGATGCCTGGTGACTCGTCACTGTAGAAATAAATACATAACTTAGTTTTTACACTAAGTTAAACACTAAGACACTAAGTGGTACAACACGACTTGTGACTGGGCACCTAGCCAAAATGATGACTTTAGTATAGGAGACCAATATGGGGTGACTCAATACTATAACTAACTTTCTAGGGTCTTTACACTAGTATGGGGTGAGGTTCAATACGGCTATAACTCAAAATAACACAAAAAGTTGCAAGTCATAATTATTCAATAAATAAATCAACTGTACACTATGATCTAATAATTTTTGAGATAGACAAAAAGCTTAATTTTACATAAAATAAAGTACCAAAATGATCCTTGTTAATTATAGAAATTTATTATAATTTTTCTGGAATTTATTAACCAGTACATATATTTTATAAAAATCAGTTTTCATAAGTACACAGAAAATGAGTTCTGGTTTCATATACCAAAACAGTGGCAAAACTGTAAATTAAATACTGTAAAAATTATGCTAAATTAGCTAAATTAACATAGTATCTAAATACTATTTTTCCAGAATTTTAACAGCAATTAAAGTATTTTTAGAAATTCAAAAACAACATGGTACACAATCTAAAATTAAATAATTAATTATCTGCGTATTTTGTCCATGTACATAATTTGAACCAGAGTTCAAATACAGGACCCAAGGCCATGAATCAAGTCCAATATGACTTGTACAGGTCTTGAATGTGTGAAAACATATTTGAGCCCAAAAACCCATGCTAGGTTTGGACACCAAATGGTTGCAGTAATTAAAATACACAAAAATACAAAGTGGTAAAAGTTCAAAATAATATTAATATTTTAACAAGATAAAATTATACATAGTAGTCATATAAATATGACAAGTGTATTTACATATATTAAAGTATAACATATGTACAATATTACGTAAATTATATAGGCTAAACAGTTATGTATGTATACATATATGACAGTAAATATATAATATATATAACAGTAAATATACATATATGATAATGGTAAATATAATATATATATAACATATATATAAAGAAATAAATATATAATATATATATAACAGTAAATATACATATATGATAATGGTAAATATAATATATATAATAGTATACATATATATATACACAAAATATATATACTCATATGCATACATATATATTATATTATATATATATATATATATATATATATATATATATATATATATATATATATATATATATATATATATATATATATATATACACACACTTATACATTAAAATGCTAAATATAGAATATATATTTATACATATATAAATACTGTACACATACGTATATAACAGTATATATATATATATATATATATATATATATATATATATATATATATATATATATATATATATATATATATATATATATATATAAAATCATAAAATAAAACAAAAAAGAAAAGAAAAAGGAAATAGAAAACAAACAACAGGGGGGTTCGAACTCGGCCCAAAGGGTCGAGTTCTTAGGCTTGGTCGGGCTGGCCAGGGGGTCAGCCCGCTCTGTGTGTTAGGAATAGGATTTAGGTTAAATTTATTTAGGTTTTAGTAATATATTATAAACCCGATAAAACAACTCTGTGTCCTGACAGTTAGGGACACAGGAGTCGTGTGTCTTAGGTTAGCACGACACGCACGAGTCTAGTCTCGCGTGTCCGAGCACTGGGTTAGGGTCGTCGTGCCCTGGCAAACAGCATACGTGTGCACGAGACACGCACGACACGAAAATAAAGTTGACACGTACGTGTCCGGCGTCTTGATGGGGTTCGAGGGTGCTGGACGGCGGCTGAGGCGCCGTGGTCGCGGCGGAGTGGTGGCGCTAGACTCGCCTTGTCACGGCGAACTCGTCGGCGGTGGTTGTTGGTGGTGAAGGTCGCTGTGGAGGTGGCGTAGGGGATCGCCGGAGTTAGGGTTAGGGTTTAGGCTTAATGGGGGAAGAAATGGGCGGTGATGGTCGGAGATGGGTCGGGGTGGTGGTGGTTGGGTCGGGGAGAGTGAGGGGGTCATTTATAGGGGTCTTAGGTCGGCTAAGGGTCGATTGGGCGGCCGAAAATGGTGGAGAAAAGGGGGTCGGTCGTCGGCGTGGCGGTCATCGAGGGTGGGTGAAAGGAGCTTTTGCAGTTAGGTCCCTAGGTCTTAGGCATTTACAAATAGGTCCATATCCTATCCAAATGCAAATAAAAATTTGCAACCCGACTTAAAACAATCTAATTAATTACAAACTATTATAGAAACAATTTAAGTAATTACAAACTGCTATTAAAACATTTTAATAAATTACAAAACTATATTAAAACATTTTAATAAATTCCAAAACTATATTAAAACAATTCTAAATATTACAAAATGATATTAAAATATTTTATTTAATTGCAAATTGATATATTTTGATTTAAAAACTATTTAAAAATCATTTAAAAATTCTAGAAAAATTCTTAAAAATCATAATAAATTATTTTAATGCTAAACAGGTCATTAGCAACTAATTAATTCTAATTAAATCAAAATTGAAAATCAGGGGCTGACATCTTTCGTGCACGGAACGTTCCCTCCGAACGGGTACACCGGGGCACCGGGACCGTTCGGCCTAGGAGGAATATAATCTTTGATGGGCGCTCATCTGTAAAGGCCGATTAGCACCCGATTATAGATGTGAAAAGCCGCAAATGATGGTAGACACACGGTATGTTTCGGTTGTTGGAATAGCAACCCAACCCGTGAAACGCCGGGCTACCCAAATTTGAGAAGGAAAAGAATGAAAGAAAAGAAAGAGAGAAAAAGAAAGAAAGAAAAGAAAGAGAGAAAAGAAAGAAAGAAAGAAAGAAGAAAGAAGAAAGAAAGAGAGAAAAGAAAGAAGAAATGCCTTCAGTCCATTTTGGCGCGAATACGCCAACGACCATTTCATATAGTTAAGGAACGATGGGTTGAAAGTGCAGGCGCGTATGTGTCCCGCACATAGATCCTACATAGAGAGCACTTATAACATGACAGGAAAGGAATGTGGCGTATTCACCTTGCGTCGGTGCAAGGGCGAGTGCGTCTATGCTGGTAAGAAGTCGTGCCACGAAACAAACACGAGATTGTTTGCCTGCTTGCCTATTCAATTCGAATAACATACTTGCCATGACAACATGCGTTACTGCTTTCGAATATGCCATGGAATCGACTCTAAGGAGAATATAGCAAGATCATAAGTTAAGTTGCATGATTGAACATAAATACTAAAATGTCGATTTAGAAGGAAGGTCTTTACATCAGTACATGCGAGGACGAACGTACTGATCCCCCACCAGCTTTCATGCAGGGTACAGGGAATGGATTGCTCGCGGCGGAGCTTCGCTTGAACGCGTTGAGGCTTGGAATGCCGAAGCGTATTGAGGCATGCGACCGCATTGACGCTTGGACATGCAACAGGATTGATGCGGTCGAGATATAGAAGGCATGATGTATGGAACGGTGAAATCCTTTATGGGCAAGAGAGAACCTGAGTGTTGTAGCCAACCTGACAAATTTAGTTGGGCTATTGAAAGCCTTTGTAATCTCAGTTCGAATATCAATAAAGAGAATTATTTCGTATACTCTGTTTTCCTTTCGTTGTTAATATCAAATCAAAGATAACCATTTGAGAACTTGTCATCTTGCCTTGTACGAGCGCAACTCCAGGCTCGTGCAGCATCACGTCCCCTGTGAGGACGATGATTCGGGTGATTCCGGGTAGGGACGTGACACACTGCACCACAATTGTTTTGTATCAAAAGAGGGTCATGCTACATACTAGTTCTATTTTAAATACAAGAATATATATATATATATATATATATATATATATATATATATATATATATAAAATTTTTATTTTTTATTTTTGGACCCTCATCCTCTTTGGGCCCTGGGCGGTCGCCCTGGCTGCCTGGGCCAGGGCTGGCCCCGTCCAAATGTCATATACTAGAATACCAAAAGACAAGTTGGTTAGTCAGAATAAAGAACAAAAAAATTGGTGCAGTCGTTGTCAAAATTATTTTCCACTTCTTTCGCTCTAACAGTCTGACGTTCTCAATCTCCTCTAACCTTCCGTCATCTGTTTCAATCTCCTCTACCCTTTCGTTGTTGTCAATCTCCTTTGTGTGTGTATTTCTTGGTCCTCTTGGAGGTAACTGAACAAGAGAATAAGTTACAATTTTTATTTTTCTTTTATTGTTATCATATGAACTACCCCAAACATTGTTAGCTTTTTATTTATTTATTTGCCTAGTATATTAATTTTATTTTTGGTTTGAAAGATCTTCAGTTTTGGTAGAATTTTATTATGACATATTATTTTGGATATTATATTATATTTAATTTATTATTTTATTTTCTAAGTTTTGTGTTGATAATACTATTATATCATTGTCTATGAAAAAGAAAATATATATGAGCATTAGGCTTTGAGGGCATTATTTTTAGAGTTTGCCTCAGGATCTCAAAATATAAAGTACGGCACTACATTTTGGATTGCAGTTACATTTTATTCTTAATTTTATTTGGTGCCAAACGTGAGGGACAAGGCAAACTATTTGTGTTTCTGATGGAAGTTTTTTTTTTTCTTCAAACAGCCCACTAATTTCGGAACAAATTTGCATTTTCAAAATACTAGTCTAACCGAAAATGGACGTTTGGACAGTGGGACAAAATGTACCTACAATCCAAACTAATCCTTAGTCTGTTGAAATAAGTAGCACAAAGAAATGGTGGTTAATCTTTTATAAATTAGAAGCAACCACCATAAACGCCTACGAATTTACTTTGCTCTATCGTTCTACAAACGGTCGAGTATCGGTTACTTACATAAAACTTGAAACAAAAGTACTCATTGTGAACCCCCAAAATTTGGTCCGTTGAGGTTGTGGGATGAAAGTTTGATTCGTTTATATGGGTGCTTGGGTATTATGAGTACATCCGTGTTAATTGTTTTAACAAGTCGGACCTTTGCACATGTGGTCGGGACATGACAAATGGCATCAGAGCTATCTAATAGATTGTACGAGTACACATCCGGATTCACCATTTTGGAAAATAAAGTCATGTGGCTTATGCACGGGTCATGTCCATTTATACCAACTAACCATGCATGACAACAGAGATCCACATTAATCAGAACTGCCAAAGTTCCGAACGCAGACCTGATCCTCCAATTTCCATACTGGTTTCCGTTGTTATGTGCTATAACCTGGAAACGTTATTTATTGAAATGCAAATTTGAACACAAATTTCAACTGGTAATTAAAAATTACATGCTTATATTATGATTTGAGCTAAAATGTAAGCATTTGTTATGCAACACAAAAACTGGAGGTCATGTTCCTTCTTATAGCTCCTCTATACATATAGTATACTAAACAAATATTAAAAAGTGTAGATTTTTACTTCAACTCACATCATAATTGAAAGAAATAATCCACTTTCTCTTAGAATCGACCCACCCAGCCACAGCCAGGATGTACTACGTCTCCTTCTGGATGTGCTATGTCTCCACCTGCTAATCACTAGCCAGAAAGCTTTGACGAGAGTTTTTTCATCCAATGATGCCAGAGCCACTGAACTGATCCATGAACTCTCAAATGCCTGACCAGTCAGCTTCTCGATGCCTTCTATTGATTCAGCTCTGTTGAAGAAATAGGAGGCATCGAGAAACTGACTAGTCAGCAGACCATTAGCTTTCCCATACATGCGGTTGCTGCAGGTCATCGACTCCCAGTCATCTTGAATTTCTTGATGCATGTGTTGCTGCAGAATGCTGTTTTATCTCTCATTTACTACTTTACGTAGCTTAATGGGGGGGGGGGGGGGGGGGGGGGGTGGTCTGCATAAAGAAGCCATGGGACGACGAATACCACCCAAGTCTGGCAAAAGTACTGAATAGCCTCGAAAAGGTGGAGGGCCAGTAGAGCCTCTTTTTTGTTAGAGTGTAGCTACTCTTGTTGATTGTACTAGCCATGCTGCTAGCGAGCCCTGAGACAACAAGTTGATATTAATTCCATATATATGAAATGATAAGACTCAACCCATTAGAACGACGAGGAAACATGGATTTCATCTCCTTTTGTTACCGCTAACAAGTGCAGCTAGTAGCCATAATCATCAAGGGCAGAATTAGTACTTGAAGCTTTTGAACCCCATTGATCATTTAGCTTAGCCTCTCTTTTTTTCTTATTTTCCATCTTCATGACCACCTCTGGAATATCCGTCTGAGAGATCCTGCAAGAAAGGTGAAGGCGACTTTTACAAACAGATTTATAAATACATAAACAAATACATATGTTAAATAATTTTATGTAATCTGACATGGCCGATGACATGGCAAATTTTAACCCAAAAAGTTAATTACCCAATTTTGTCCATGTTAATTTAATGTTAATATTAATATTAATATTAATTAATGTTCATATTAATGTTAATTTAATGTTAATATTAATATTAATATTAATGTTAATGTTAATATTAATATTAATATTATGGTTAATGTTAACGTTAATATTAATTTTTAATGTTAATGTTAACATTAATTTTAATGTTAATGTTAATTTTAATTTTTGCCACGTCAGCTGCTACATCAACATCTTACGTCAGCTGCCACATAAGGAGGGACGGTTTGGAGTTATAATTTGAAGGGACAAATAACATTATTCATGCTAAATATAGTATAGTCTCAATATTTAATCTTACATTATTAAGTCTCTCTAATTTGATATTGTTATATATTTACATAGTTGATTCCCTATCTCACTCCAATTTGGTATGTAGAGCTATATGTCATTAAGGTGGTCTTATTAGGTTTACTCTAATTTGGTATGTACAACAATACGTCATTAAGACATTCCTTTTAGGTCTTTGTTTTACTTGGCCTCTAAGTCACCATAGTTTCATATATACTCTTGTACACAAACGTATCATAATCAATAAGAACAAGTCTTCTTCTCAATATCTTTGATGGTAGTATGGTATCAGAGCCGTAATCTCTCCCTCTTAATCCTCCACCAAGAATTTTCTAGCATCAGATGTTCATCTCAGATGAGTTCCGACCTCATCTCCAGTCTGCAACAACCTCCGACGAGTCCCAACCGCTTCAACAGCCCAACGAGTTCCAACCTCAATCTACTGCAACCCGTCTGGTACCTCTTCAATCCATCACGACATCAGCAATCTTCCAGAAGACTACTCTTCTCTTTTGTTCTGCTTATTCCTAAACTTACCATGAACTTAGTGTTGTTGGATACACCTTCACTTTCTCATGCATTGCTTGTATGGTGCAAGATTCTCACACGGCCACAAACATGTCGTAGGGTAAACGGAATATACGAGTTGGAGCATATTCACCTACCTTCTCCTAGTGCATTTTCCAGATCATGTTTATTATCTTCGATGTGCTATCCATGGATCCAAACAAACCCAACGAGCTTGGTGGAGCCCTTTCATCAGTCTCTTCTTACAGTTGGCTTTATAGAAAGCCTTGTTGATTATGACATTCTATCGCAGATCATCTCATGGTTATGCCATCACTTCTTTATGTTGATGACATGATTATTACAGTGTTCTTTGCTATCTTCGTGGCACTATGATTAGATCGTTATTATTTTCCTCAGATTCCTCTCTTTCCCTTCGGGCTTATTCTAATGTTGGTTGGGCCGACGACCCAGATACTTGTAATTCGACCACTAGTTTTTGTATATTTCTAGCATCTTCTCTTATATCTTGGCGGAGTAAGTAACAAGAAATAGCGTCACTGAGACAAAATATCGAGCAATGACAGACACTGCTACTGAGCTTAAGAGCTTTAATATATAATGTTGGTATGTTCCTATCAGCTCGAGCATTCGGGAACACAAGTAAACTAACATGGTATCGGAACAAAAGGTCCTTGATTTCAATCCCTCCATCCACAATTAAATTGGTTATATTGCCTAATTTTCCATGTGTAATTCTCCTTCTACTGGGCTAGCCCGAGTGCATGCTTCAGGCCCATCCATGTGCATTACCAGCCTTCACGCGAAGTGAGGTGTTAAGAGCTTTAATATGTAATGTTGGCATGTTCCTTTCAACTCGAGATTTTGGGAATACTGGTTTACACCGGTCCTTAACCAAACCAACCACGTTTGTGTACAAGATGGAAATGAGATGTAAATCATGGAAAAGTGATATGTAACTCCATACGTTTTGTAGATATATCCGCCTTAGATACCCCCACCCACCCCCCACCCAACCCAAAAATAATAATAATCGAATGAGTAAATAAAGAGACCGACATGCCCTCAAAAATGTAAATGTGTTTCAGGCGTATTCTCCTGTTTTAAACCAAGGAAATATGCTGGGATACCCCAATTCGTTCAGAAACTAGAAATGGTGTATTAAACTTTTTACCATTCACTCGAATCCAGCTCAATGCCAAATGACCATCTCCAAAGTCGTGGTCAATGCCAATAGTTTAGGCCTTTTCAACCAAGGTCTTCCGATCAAAGCAAGGTTGCATTCACATCAGATGAAAAGTGGATAGAACTTGATCTGAATGAGGTGGACACAATTAGGTTATATTTGGCAAATCTCTATAAGGTTCTTGGTTATGTATCTATGGAAATTTGTAGAAAAGGCTAGAGAGTTCATACTAATGAAACCCTTGACAAATTGGTATTCATGAAACAGCAACTTGACAAGCTTTCAACGAATTCTATTTAAGATCATTTGAATTATTAAATAAGATAGCTGGAGAATTGACAAATAGCGAAGTGAAGATTGATTATGAAAATAAAGCTTTAATTTTATTAACTTATGTACCATCTGTCATATGAACATCTAGTCACTACCTTACTTTTTGGGTGGGAGAAATACTATCAGATTGAAAAAAAACTCACCAATTCTCGCTTGTCATTTGTAATCACAAAGAATCTTCTAATTGGAAAAAAAAGTAATTTGAACCAAAATAAGTAGCAAATTTGAAAGATACTGAGAAAGATCCTTCAAGAAAGAATTTTCAGAAATAGAATCACATCCCTGCAACATACTATAAGGTAACCTTATAGAAGAAATAGAGTTAGAGAAGCTGAAGTAGAAGACATAAAATGAGGCTGCACTCAATGGAAGAGAACGATGGCATACTATTTTCTATTCTCTGAGGTTTGAAGACACATAATAGATTCTTCGTTTTTAGAAGTTTGAAGAAACTTAACAGTTTCTAGGTTTTCAGATAAGGGATGTTCCTATCATGTGCATCCAAAAACAGGGAATTTTGTACTTTGATACATGTGAAACTATAAATGATATTGTGCATGTTGGTCGTATATTGCATAGTTTGCAATATCGGTCGATACCGATCCGATACGGCCGATACCGATGCGGTTTGGCATGTCCCGAGCCGATACCGACCGATACCTGATACTGACCCATACCGACATTAGATGTCTCTTTTCTGGTCAATCCAGTAAAGAAAATTGAACGAAAAAGACCAATCAGAAAGGATGTAAAAGCATACTAAGGTTGTAAAATCATGTAAAAAAACTTATCTATCGCATATAAACCAATCGGCAAGGGTGAGTACTATTTCATTTAATTTCAAAACTACTAAAAAACAACACTGAAAATACTTAAAATTATGCCTAAATGTATGAAATATATCTTCTAAAATGTTAATAATTTATTAATAATCATTTGCTTTCCGATAACAAAAAAAATCCGATACTCCGATCCGAAACCGCCGATAATGCCGATACCAATACTCATAGGAATGGTCTGATACCGATACTGCGAACCTTGGAACTACTATATTGGTACTGAGAGAAATTGTAACATTGCTGGTACAGGTAATGTCAATATCAGAGATTCATAATGTTTGACTTGGCTTTAAGACACTGATAGGAATTCAGCATTTTGAAGAGAAATCTCGTAAAGTTAGATTTTAATAACTGCAAAGTTACTATTGTTAGAAAAGAGATCACTTGGTCAGCAAAGGAAACAAGATCATGACTCAACTTCAGTATTGTTACTTAGAGAGGCGGACCCACATGGAAGAAAGTGTGTTTTGGGTGGGTGGGTGGGTTGATATCAAGAGGAGGAGGGGGGGGGGGGGGGGGGGGGGGGGGGATGGTTCCTTATATGTTTGTTCAATATTTTTCCCAAAAAAAGTAAATAAGTCTTGAGTTTCTTCTTGTTAAAGTCCCTGTCACTTGCACCAAAACTCTAGAGCGTTGGCAAGGGATTATGGTTATAAATATATATTATTTAACACACACCCGCAAGTTGAAGACCTATTTATTGGTTGATAGCTAGATTAATGCAGCAGTATAATTTTTCTTTTTCTTTTTTGTAAAATCAGCTTTAAATGCGCTCTAGAGAGATTGAACATGAGTTGCTTTGGTACCATGTTAAAGTTCCTACCAATTGCACCAAAACTATCTTGGTGAGAGATGAGGGTTATATATTTATATTATACCCATCACCAAAGGGTAGTCAGTTGGTAAACAAAGAGACTAATATGTAGAAGATCCCTAAGTTCAAAGCTTATGCCAGCCAGTTGCTTTAGAATTAGTTTTTACTGCACAAAGCCCCCTTGGGACTACGCAACTCCTCTCTTCAGATCAACATCTTACACGGCTCCACCTCGTCAAGGCAACCATACTTAACCATACTGTGAGTCCTATCTGACTAAAATCCCTGAACCTTGCACTGGCTACTTATGCTTTTAATATGGAGGAGATGCTTCTCAAGGTAGAGTTGCTTCATGGTTTGTTCAAGTTAGTGAGTTTGATCATCCATTTAAATTAACCATCTACCAGTACAGATTTTTTATGTTTTATGTGGCTAAATTGAGTTAACAGAGAGATTATCAGATAATGACACAAACTGTCCTAAACCTTATTGTCTTTTGGCATTGGTTTTCAACCTTCTATGAGTTTTTTTTTTTTTTGGTGGAGAAAGTTCTATAGAAATCAGTACACCAATGACATTATCCAATTAAAATCCTAAAAATTCGTTTAGTGCACAAAGTGGGTTATATTGACAGGTGCCAGATTCTTATGTCAAGGCTACTAGCAAAGTATAAAAATGTGAGTTCTGTGGTTTTGGGCAGTGGTGCGCAGCACAGAGAAGATAAAGATTAAAAGAAAATATAGGTCATTTTGGAGAGTTTCTCCTTCAAGTTGGATGCGCCATTCTTTGAAAGATTTTCTGAGTAAAATGTGACATTCTTTGAAAGATTTTCTGGGTGTGGCCTAAAGAATTTAGCTTGTAGTTCAAACATAATCCGTGAAACTAAATTACTTTTCATACTAGTTTGGCTGTTAGTACAAATCTTTATCACATCCAAAACTTGACCAGAGACACCTAATGACGAGTTACTGAACAAATATCATAACAGCAATAACAAGTGTGATATCTTAAGAGTAAAAACAAAACTATGATAGATGCATGATTACTACCAATCATTACATGGAAAATCAGGAAACCGCGAAGAAGATGAGATCTTTTTCAATGTCATCAGAAGATTTCCAGCGAAGGTAGGATTCGGATTGTACTGCATACTTGCAGAGCATTATTTGAAGCACATGTTTTTATTTAAAAGTTGCAAATAATGTCAGTAATAGAATGCCCCACTAGGAAAAAGATCAAGCATGCTACCTGAAAAAGTGTATAAGGTAATTCGAGAATTTGTTCCCATTCATTTATTTCTAAGTGGAAAATTTTCAAATTTCAAGTTGCTCCATTGTTTGTACTTTTGCAATTAAGATGAGATAAAAAAAAAAATGAGTTGTCACAATCAATTTGCTGAGATTAAGGCAAGCCGGTTTGACGCACAAAAACAGCATAACTGGAATTATCTCTGATGATAGGCCCTGGAATTATCTCTGATGATAGGCCCACAATAAAAACTTGAAGCATGTTTAAATGCAAATAGTGAAGCAAGAAAACAGATCCACATAGATAGAAAAATTATTGTGAGCTAAATACAAAAGAAGAAAGAACCTCATGCTTCCCGTGGTGAACATTAGCTGATCCATTCATTTCCCTCCTCCAGAACAACCTGGTATATGGGAAGCAGTTATAAATTAAAATAAACATTGAAGGATATAAGAAATAGCACGTACTAAACTATTAATCAACAGACAAGCTGAAAGCTATCTAAGTCGATTCCGGTCCAAAAACAGGCAGTCAATATGCATAAACCTTAAAATGGATCTAGTGAGCGAGCGATCAACCGAATTCTTTGGACCAAGCTGTAAATTTCACCTCAGATGTTGGATGCCAGACTCCAGTCTGACAAAATCATGGGCATAAGTGGTCCCAGTAATAAAACTCATGGTCCAACATCCAAACTTCTCCTAATCTAATTGACATTCTAGAGAAGGAAGAAGATGATAAGTTGAATCACGCTCAGCTTATAAGGCATTGTGTAAGATTTGCTTGGGGAAGCCAAAGACCTGATTCTAAGCAATCAAATTGAGTTCCTCTAACATATATAGAACCCTAACTTTACCAATGTAAGCCTAAATCAAACCTACAATTACTCTAACAAACATACCATGGTCATGACCTAGAATTGCACATACAAACAACTACTCAAACATAATCTAATTTAAAGAACTAAACAAATGAGTATCATGGTATGGATAAGAAATTGAAGAATTGAATGGATAAATTTTCCAGAAATGGAAGGAGGAATAGGGGCTTGGATAAGAAATTGAAGGAATTGAATGGATAAAAATTTCCGAAAAAGGAAGGAGGGGAAAGGGACTTGCCTCAGACTAGGCTAGTACGTACCTTCTCTGTTACTGCCTGCAAACCTTACAGATTGCATGGAGAAGTGGTTCAAGTTCGAGATCGAGCATGCCTCAGACTCGACTTGGCTTGATTGCAACCGAACCTGAAACTTCTATTTTTTTTTAACCCTTAATTACAACATCCTACCTTCAACTATTTCAGTTTTCAATTTGATAACTTAAACTTTTATTTGGTACAATTGGATACCATTAACTATTAAATATTTTTAACTATATATATATATATCCTAAAAAAGTCCTAAAATATCCATGTCGTCCCCTCCGCGACGGCACTCCGCGACGGCACTGCGGAGAGAGGGGGCCGGTGGTGTAGCTGGTGGGGTGTGTGTGGGGGTGGCTGGAGAGAGGTGGGGCGGAGGTGGCCGGAGGGACGCGGGGAGGGGCTATGGTGGAGGAGGAAATAGTTTTAAGTTTTGAACAAGAATATTTTTGTCCAATATTTTTAGGGTATCAAGTTGTACCCAAAAAAAAATTTAATGTATCAAGTTGCAAGTAAACCTTTTTTTGGTGCTATGCTTTTTTTTATTTTTTTATTTTGCTTTTCCGTGGATTTGACCCGAAGACCTCTAGCCACTCAGTAGGGAAGCACACGTCTCTTCTTGCTAACCACTATGGACAGACGAATTCGACTAATAAGTTATATAAAAAGGCAAAAGAGTCTTGAAGCATTTTTGGTAATTTTCAGCAAGCTTTAGCACTAGCCTAAGAACATTTCCGATGCTAATGTGCTAGTCTTAAAGATGGTATCACACAGAATAAATACAATTTTCTCTACCAAAAAAAAAGTGTTCTACAATGCAAAAGTCTATTTAACTTTTTTTTTTTTTACTATGTCATGATTTCATAAAACAATGTGAAACAAGATGTATATTACTAAATTTTCAACATCACAACCAATTCAAAATTTTACATTAAAATATTCTAATTTAAAATACAAAAAAATATTGGATGTTTTGTCTCGTGTGAAAAAATCCTCGAACAAGACATTTACATTGGAAAAGTCTTTTGTTATAGGATGTCTATTGTGAAAGTAGTTTGTCCCCATATGATACAACCACAATATATTGTCTATTTAAGACAGCCACAGAAAATTTAAGAATTTTGCATTGGAGATGCTCTAAGGGCCTGTTTGGTTCGATGTAGGTGCATGGAAGTGTGAAAGTGGCACTTACATCATAATAAGTTGCAGGACACTTGCAGCAAGTGGCTCTTTCCAAAATATGTTTGTATATAGTACTTTTTGTCTGCTGCAAGTGGAAGAAAAATGGATTTGGTGTTTGGATGGTTGTGTAAGTGAAAAGTGGAAGTTTTTTAGGAGATGTGGTAAACCTAGGTATGATTACCTCCAATTTTTTCTTTTATTATATATATACAAAAATTATATATATATATATCTCTCACTCTCATAAAAATCAGATATCTCTCTCTCTCTAGCACTCCTCCTCCTCCTCCTCCACAACCTCCTCCTCCCCACGCTATCGCTGCAAGCCACACCGCCACCGCCCAACCGCCACCAGCACCACCGCCTCACCTCCACGACCTCCTCCTCCTCCACCACCCTCCACGACCTCCTTCTCCTCCACCACCACACCGCCACCAGCACTACCGCTCCACCACTGCACTCTCCCTTCTCCATCCCTCTGCCGGCCTCCTCCTACTTCTTCTTCTTTTTCTTCTTTATTACTGTTATTAATTATTATTCTTCTTCTTGGTGTTCTTCTGCTACTTCTTCTCCTTCTTGCTGTTCTTCTGCTACTTATTCTCCTTCTTGCTGTTCTCTAGATCCGGTGACTCGGCCGATGGTGCTGCTCGAGGCGACCCACCCCGCTCGGCCGGCCGGTGGCGCAGCTCGAGCCGACCCACCATTGTCGAAGAAGTGAAAGAAGTGGCGAATTGTAATGACCCGCTCCGTCCTAGCGGAACGCCGATTCAAACGGCAAGTGCAACGACTCAAACGAGCCGTCGACCCAAAGAGTTGGCATCGACCTGAAGAAGAATCGATGCAAGGCTTACATTGGCTCGTCAAGATGAATCCAGACTTAGACTTTCAAAGGCGCGTTCGGAGTATCGCTCGGCCGATGCGAACATCGCTAAGGTGGGTGGCTCCGATGAACCCGTCTTTGCTTAGCCTAGACACTTAACAATGCGGACACCATCACGAGAATCGCTAGGCGATAACACCGCGCATGTTAATAAATGACTCAACGCACCTAGCTAAGGAATTAATCCCATCTTGTATGCTTGTATAGAATATGGAAAGAAACATGGAAAATATGAGAACTCTCGCACCGCGCTCCACGCTCGTGCTACGGCACAAGCTTACGTTCAAGTCCCTCGTACGTTCAACAATGAAACAATGAATGGTTTACAACAATGAAACGGAAGACTATCGACATAGTCGCTCCGAGTAGAGTATAGCAACATTGAAAGGCTACGGGACCAATGGGTCGCCAAGGCGACTCCCGCACAGGGAGTTGCAAAATGTATAAATGAATGAATGAATGAATAAGTAAATGAATGAATCGACGAATAAAATGAATAAAATATGTGAATGAATCAATGAATGAATGAACAAGTGAAAGAAAGAAAGAAAGAAAAGAAAGAATGAAGAAAAGATAAGAAAGAAAGGAATGATTAGCGACAGGTGTGACGGGCACGTGCAACGGGGCTCGCTACCCGCGCTGCACGGACGCCAACCTGGTCGATAACGCATTATGGCTAAGGGTTAGCCTATGGCTCAAAGACAGCCGTTAAGTTAAAATGACAATAAAATACGAAATGGTCGTGGACGGACTCGTGCACGAGTGAAAAGGGATTACAATGGCAACGAACGACGATTTCGTGGCCGGCCTAGGCGGAATCATGGCCTACGGGCGGACAGGTGTGCGGGCTTGGGCACATAACCAAACGTAGGGCCGGTTATTCAATAGTCTATCAAGGTGTAGCAGCCATCACGCTTGATAGATGAGAATACCACAGGGGAAAATGTCCAAAATGGCTGACATGCCAGCGACCGGTGCATATAGATTTAAGTGGGCTTTGCTGGTGGAAATCCACGTGCAAGTCCTTGCATTGAAATCAAAGTAGTCTAAGTTAACTAAGCAAAGCACCTTCTAAATAGGCTTGAATATAACATACAAAATGATCGAGAGTACTTCGAACAAACGAGTTAGAAAACACGCCTACGACGCGCTAGAACCTGAAGCAGGGACACGCCCTTGAACACTGAATGTTACGCGAACTACATTAAGTTGTTTCATATGAATTGTTGACTAACTTTGGACAGGGAAGGCCGGACGGTAAGTATGGGTAAGTCATGCATGTATTTCCATATGACACTTGTATTCGGCAACACGAGATAGGCTATGAAATATGTCATGAAACTGATCCTAAGGCAAGATTAGAAAGACAATGAATGATAGACGGTGCACAAAAGTAAATAGAACGTGTTTGGTAATGATAGCATTATGGGCGAGCTAGCCTCCCCACCAGTGCATAACAATGTACTGATAACCCCACAGTCTGCTTGCAGGAAGCAGAAAACGTCGGCGGGTGCGGAGCTTCCCTCGAACGCGCTAAGGCGCGGAGCTATCTCTGGAGCCTTGGAGCGTTGCAAGGAGCTGGAGCACCATATACAGGACATAATGTATCGGAACATCGCCATGAATTATTCCATCTTGTAAGCCACTTGGCACGCCTTTTATGTTTCAGAGAGAGAGAGCTCGAGAGACTTGTAAACTCGGCCTAGCGCCGCTTGTAAACTTCTTGAAAGTCAATAAAGAGTTTGAATTCATTTGAATTTGTGTTCATTTACTTTCCGCTGCAAATGGGGACACTCTGTGCGACTCTGTGGCCTAGCTCAAATCGACCGTTTCTGGACTTAGCCTTGCACGGGCGCAACCTAGGCCCGTGCGGCATCACGCCTTAGCGAGGACGATCGCTCCTGCAGGAGCGGGGCGTGACAGATTGGTATCAGAGCACGGCTTCACGTCCTTGGACTTCAATTCGATTTTCTCAGTTTTGAAAGCTCGTTGAAACAAAAGAAGTGTACGCTCTCTCTCGTTGTGCCTTGGAATGTTCCATACAATAAGTCTAATATTTTCAAAAGCTCGTACAAGTACTGTGTTGAACGGGATCGATAGGCGAAGGCCTTTGTGCCGAACCACGACATACTTGAGTTGGAAGGAACCGATGCTAAGAGTTAGCAAAATGCAAGACATGCTTGAATAACTTTACGCTGACAATAGCGAACGAGTACATGAGACCGAAAAATAGTCCGCACGGGATAGCTATGCACACGGCCTTCTGGCTAAGTTGTGCCGCGTGTCGCGCACCTCGACTTTTGGGTGCAATCGGGTTGCGAGCGATATCAAGTATCGCTCGATCGAGAACGGAGATACACTTTGAGTGTCTATCGATAGGAACGCTATCGAGTTAACGCTTAGGCGTACCCAAAAGATTGGCTTAGATTTTGAGAATTTGTGCGAACGACTTAGTACGTCGAGGCGACGTGAGCGATTACGCTAGAGATTCATCGAACGAATCTGAAGGATGTCTTAGCGCATGATGCGAACGTGATTGAGGACTAGATCGTATGGCTTGAATCCGAGTGGTGTATGTGATAGGTTCGGAGAAGAATAAGAATGAGTGTCAACGACTAGTCGAGTGGCTCGAACCCTGAGTGGTGTATGGACGTCATAGAAATTGTTCGAGCGAGATAAAAGGATTTACGAATAGAACGAGTACGTCGGCGAGGCGATGCGATCGCGCAAAGCCTTAGAACGTGTCACGCTTAGATGGCCGTGACTTCAAAAGTTCCGAACAAGATGTCGCTGGACAACTTGTCAATAGAAAATGCGAGTTAGAAAATGGTTCGGAACGATGAATAAAAATGAATGGTCTTGATCGAGGAAACTTAGAGGATCGCACGTACGATTTCGGATTGATTCAAATGAATTGTGACTTGAGTTTGAACAACGATCTTGAAACTAGCTTGAGGAATAGCAGTTGAACTTGATCTTGAATACTAAATGAAATTATGGAATATCCAACTCGGACAACAGCATCAACGCACGACTCGAAATCGGTTGCAAAGGAAGATCGTCAGGTTACGCATATCGTCGATGGTATTGAGGCGTATCAAAGATCGATATGCGATAACTCGGGGGTACTCTGACTCGGCGAATGACGATCGTGCGAATGTCATTGTTCCGCTGGATGCTATACTTGGGATGTTAAAAATGTGTCGAGGAAAAGATAGACTTGGCTCGAGGATTTTCTAGTTGAATGCATGACGGCCAGACTGTCGAATGGATTTAGCTTGGATGAAAATGAGAATGCTTGGATTTTCTTCGTTGACAACCACAATATTGACGTTCTTGTCTTATGCGAGCGCAACTCCAGCCTCGCACATACGTCACGTCAGATTAGGACGATCACTCCGCGTGAGCGCTGATATGGTGATTCATACAGCGGGAGTGATTGAACTTGGATGGCGTGGCAATTTGATTGCTTCGACTTGTGGTTTGACGCGAAGGTGACTCGAGAATGATTCGGTGTGCTTGATGATTTAAGTTTGAGGATTGAGTAGGTCCAATCCGCGTATCGAAAATGAGTTAGTCTAAACTCAAACAAGAGTTACACCCCGATGAGAATGATTATTCTGCGGGAGCGTTGCATGGTGATTCATGAACCACCGTGGATGATCAGACTCGCGTGAGATCGGGACGCAATATATTGTCGAGCTGGATGACCTCGTGATCGAATACATGAATTGGTTAGAATGGATATGTGAAGTATGTCGATTGGGTGATTTGAATGGATTTGAATATGCGCAATGAATACATTGATGCGAATAGGTGATCACTACAACAAAAAACCCTTTTAATGACGCTCGACAAGGAGTTTTAATGACGGCTGATACATAAGCGTTATTAAGTTTAAAAATACCTTTTTTCTATGACGGTTTGGGCTAATTCTGGACTTTTTATAACGTTTATAAAACAAAGCGTTATTAATAGTTTAGAGCGGTGGCAAACTTGTAATATTTTTTAACTTCAATTTTTGGCAAAGTCCTTGCAATAGCCCGCCTCTCCCCCAAAATATTCTGATCTTCTCCTTCTCCTCCTTTCTTCTCCCTCCTCTCCCCCAACTCCAAAACCCTAACCCTAGATCCAAAATCTTCGAGGAGGGCCTCACGCTCCTCGTCGCCCTCCAGGACAAGCTCGAGGCCGTCGCGTACGCGATCGACAAGAACGCGAAGGAGGAGTGTTAGGGTTCTGCTCGTCCTCTTCTCCGCGCTCTCTCTCTCCTTCCTCCGGCGTCGTCGATGTCGTGGGTCCGCAACCACCGCCGCTTCATCGGTTCCGGCGTCGGCCTCGGATCCGAAGCCCACATGGGTCAGTTCCTCTTCCTTACACCCTCCTCTCCTCTTCTTCTCCTTCCTTTCCCCTAACTCCAAAACCCTAACCCTAATTTTAAAGAAATTAAAAACCCTTTTATTCCCCATGCGACCCCGAAGGCCACCTCCGCCGCGACCGAAAGGAATCTGATTCTCTTTTTGGTCATTATTTATGGGTTGGAAACAGAAAACGTTTCTTCCTTTAGGTTAATTTGGGCTTGGTTTGTTCACGTTGGAATAAAATGGGTCTCCTTCAGAAGAAGAAAAAAATATATCTAATATTGTTTGGTTTGGAAAAAAAATGTTCACGTTGGAATAAAACGTAAGCTGCAACATTTCGGTTCCTCGAACTATCCAAATTTTCATTATGGGTATTTCTTATTTGGTAAATTTAGAATTTCTCTCTTCTTCCGCTGACATGATGTAGCTCAGTGTTGATGGATAAATTTTTAACTCCACAATCTTGTTAAATCGTTATTGAAAGAACGAAACTTTGAAAATTATCCCTTTCTCTTTTTTAATGTATAGATTGCCAATTTGAAGAATTTATCATTGATATTTATCAGTCGAATTACTGATTCTTTGGTTTCCTAGACTATGGACTGTCCCAGAATCCAATACTCAGTTCATCTCGAGACGGCGGCAGGACCAAGAGCTTCAAGTCCTCTCCGAAGGCTGCATTACCAAAAGGGTCAGTTGGCCTTAATTCTCTGCCAATGCAAATCAATGTTTTATATGAAGTTTTTATCTTCTATTGATCGTAACTTTACTTGTTGGTACAGAAGCTTGGCCAGGATAAAGATGTGATGGATGAGGTGACCAAGACCCATGAAGCCATACAGTGCGTACACCAGAGATTACTAAACTTCTTCTGATGTATTAACTTTCGATTTTGTTAAACCGACATTTTTCCGTCCGTTTTTTTTGGGAATTTGATTGACCTCAGATCGTTGGATAAGACGATATCTACGCTGCAGATGGAGCTTGCAGCCACTCGTAGCTCTCAAGAGCTTACGGGCCTGGAGGGGGGTCAAGCGACCGTGGGATTGAATCAACAGAAGAAGAAGGCTTTTGTTGTTATCGGGATCAACACTGCATTTAGTAGCATGAAGAGGCGGGACTCCGTGAGGGTGACCTGGATGCCTCAAGGTCTTCTTCTACCCCTTAGCAATTGCTTGATTACTTCAAAAATTAGAATGAAAATTGCATAGAATTTGTGATTGCAAATTCCTGTCTGCCATTCTATATGTTAGATATTCTGCATTTTCTCTCTCAATTATTGAGTCAAGGGTGAATAAGACCTCTTCTTGTAGTTGATTATGCTTAATTAGGATATCAGAGACGAAGATATAGTTTCCTTAGCTTTTTTGGTTTGCTATGCCATATATCTCACTTAAGGTAATCATTATATAGTTTTGATGTAATAACTAGGGAGACAGATATACTAGGAAGCTACTGGATTTTAGTTTAGGTTAAGGCCAGTTGCAATTTGGCATATGGATGGTCATTCCGGGACATATCATACTTCATGAAAATTTCAGTAATAATTGGTATAAGTCAGCTGCATATTTCATCTTTATTTTGTATCCTTAATCTATAATCAGTTTGTATCTGCATCGTGGTAGATAAATACTTCCTTAAATTTCTTGTAGGTTGTAAAAATATTACTTCTCATAGAAAAAATGTTTACATTGGGACACCAACAAAAACAACTTCTATTTACACTTCCAGCTACTAGTGAGAATCATGTTCATGGTCCATGAATTATATATGGGTTCTGATGTCCTAAAAGGTGCAAGTTTTAGTGGTTCAATCTTTATAATTTTATTCTTATATATCAAATCATTACTTTTTTTTGTCTACCTCTCTGAAGTTTTTGGAATCATACAATATGACATGTCTTACTCTTCTATGTTTAATAGGCGATGCTCTCCAAAAATTAGAGCATGAGAAAGGAATTGTTATTCGCTTCATGATTGGCCACAGGTATTGCAACAATTAAGTATCTAGCAATCACACCTTCACCTTTATATGCATCCTTATCCTTTCTTTCGACATCTATTCATTTAGAATTATTTTTGACAGGCCATAGTATTTTCTTCATGACCAGCTTGAATTTTCATTTGGCATCTTTGTGCTTCTCTTATCTGATTTAATCTGTACTTGGCTTGTACTAATCTTCTGGTCTCTAATACGCCCAATTTGTTTGCAATTTTATGGCTTGTTTTGCAGCCAAGCTTTTCTTTGCATATGTTTACTGGGCATAATTCCCAAGTGACTTCACTGGATTTTCATCCAAAAAAGACCAATATTTTGTGCTCTTGTGATGACAGTGGTGAAATGCGTGTGTGGAATGTTGGTCAGCCTTTGGGGGTGCTTTATTCCAAGGTTGGTTTGGTGACTTAACTAAATATAGTTATTTTGAAAGAAAATTTTTTTTTGTTTTTCTCTGAGGTTATGTCTGCATTCTTGGAACTAATCTAACTATTGACGAGCAGGGTGGGTCCCGTCAAGTGAGATTTCAGCCTGGAACTGGCCAGTTTCTGGCTGCAGCTGCAGAAAATGTGGTGTCAATTTTTGATTTCGACGCGAAAAGGAAGGCGCACACACTACAGGTCCTCTGAGACAAAATTATCTCTAACTGGGCAATATGATTTGGAACTTTGAACGCATGCATTATCCGGTCATTATATTTCACATATTATTGTTTACCATGTATCTTAAAACATGCAGGGTCATAGCAAGGAGGTACTATCTGTTAGTTGGGATGCGGAAAAAAAATTTGATTGTTCAAACTTAAGAAAAAAAAATTAGTAGTTCTAATTCTACCTTTAGTTAAACTAAAATTTAAGAAGATGAGGTTTAAAGCATGAACCATTGATATATCGTTTTTAATGCCTTAGTCATTGAAGTTTTTGAAGATTAGCTCATAGAGCTCTCTCTATTTTCAAATTTGTAAGTTGGTGTTATCTTAATGTGTTGATAATACTTGTTATAGATGCATGGTGGAATTGTAGCTAATTAGTATTAATTTTCTTTCTCAGGTGCACATGAAGATGCAACTATTATTGCAGTGGTGGGATTTGCTACACGTGATGTTGACAGTTTTGATGTGCTCAAGTTGAAGCCAAAGTAGTTACTTGTTTTGAGGATTCATTTAAGTAGTAGTTGTAAATATATGTATTTGGATACCCTATTTTGAGATAATGTAATGAAGATGGTGATATAACATTTCGATGTTTTCTTGTGAATATAGTTCAAAGTTGTTGTTTTAAAATTGAATTGAAAAGTTTTTGGAAAGTAATATATAATGTGCAGTATTGAGTGTTATAAATGTGATGAGTTCAGTAATATGAGTGTTATAAATGTGCTGCAATGAGCCTATACATATTATCTATTCATGACGTTTTAAAATTGTTCTGAATTGTGCACTATATATTAACTATTCATAACGTTTTTATAGAAACTATTCATGACGGTTATTTTATGACGCTTTTAAAAAACATTTATAACACCCGTTTTTATAACGGTTGCTGTGGAAAAAAAAAGCATCATGGTTCGTCATTAATGACGCTTTTTAGCTGTCATTAAAAGGGTTTTTTGTTATAGTGGATCGTGCTCGATGTTTAGAAATCTGAGTGACGCGAGCTTGGGTAGAAAACTCCCGTACTACCGACTTTGGTTTGACCCTAGGTTTGGGGTCAGTGTTGGCATTATTGTTGGGGAACTATGATTCCAATCCTGACATTGACTTAGCCTCGAAAAGAAATAGCCTAGCGGATAGGCGGACGACCCTAGCGAGTGATTGAACCTGTGCGATTGATATTAGAATATCGTCTGGACGGACGATAGACTTGGGGCAACAAGACTTAGAGTAGGACGAGAAATTAGGAGTGTGCGTGAACGACAACGAGAATGGCCCCAAACGATGGAAATGATAGGAATGGATTATGCGCAAGTAAAGTTGGAATATCGAATTGAATCATTGGTCGGAAGACGTACTCGATGATAGTGCAATACTTGGTCTCGAATCGGACGGGAATTACTTAGACTTGGCCGACTCCGCTAAGAAGAAATCGTATTGATTTCGTTGACAAGAGCGCTTGAGAAACGAATCGAATCATCTCGAGGACCGAGATAAACGATATTTGATACACACATGAGTTCGGTTTTAAATCGAAGTTAGCAAAACGATCGGCAAATCAAAACTATCATGAGTAGCTTGTCCGACTTCGCTAGTCGCTAAGCTTGGTTGAAATGTACGTATTCGGGGGACGCCTTGAATGCGTGCACGATCCAAACTCAGCAATGTGATGAACTCGAATGCAGCTGCAAGTGGGTGTTGAGATGCGCATGAACGAATGAGTGAGTTTGCCTCAGCCTACGACTCTCGTGTTTGAGAATTTCAACGCACCTCGTGCGACCATTTCAGTCCCATGATACGTCGAAAAAGCAACCAAGTCGAAGAAACACTTCAATTGAATAAGTGTCATCAACTCTAAAATAAATGAAAAGTTATCAAATAAAAATCGACCAAACGTATGCGACACGGAACTTGGAAAGGTATCGAGTATAGTTCGATGCCATCGAACGATAAAGTCATTCGATAGGAATTGTCTAAGGTATGCACACGGCGATGAATAAAGGAACAGTAGGATGACCCACACTCAGGAAGTCTCGAGGACGAGACTTGTTTTGAGTGGTGTATTATGTAATGACCCACTCCGCCCTAGCGGAACGCCGATTCAAACGGCAAGTGCAACGACTCAAACGAGCCGTCGACCCAAAGAGTTGGCATCGACCTGAAGAAGAATCGATGTAAGGCTTACACTGGCTCGTCAAGATGAATCCAGACTTAGACTTTCAAAGGCACGTTCGGAGTATCGCTCGGCCGATGCGAACATCGCTAAGGTGGGTGGCTCCGATGAACCCGTCTTTGCTTAGCCTAGACACTTAACAATGCGGACACCATCACGAGAATTGCTAGGCGATAACACCGCGCATGTTAATAAATGACTCAACGCACCTAGCTAAGGGATTAATCCCATCTTGTATGCTTGTATAGAATATGAAAAGAAACATGAAAAATATGAGAACTCTCGCACCGCGCTCCACGCTCGTGCTACGGCACAAGCTTACGTTCAAGTCCCTCATGCGTTCAACAATGAAACAATGAATGGTTTACAACAATGAAACGGAAGACTATCGACATAGTCGCTCCGAGTAGAGTATAGCAACATTGAAAGGCTACGGGACCAATGGGTCGCCAAGGCGACTCCCGCACAGGGAGTTACAAAATGTATAAATGAATGAATGAATGAATGAATAAGTAAATGAATGAATCGACGAATAAAATGAATGAAATATGTGAATGAATCAATGAATGAATGAACAAGTGAAAGAAAGAAAGAAAGAAAAGAAAGAATGAAGAAAAGATAAGAAAGAAAGGAATGGTTAGCGACAGGTGTGACGGGCACGTACAACGGGGCTCGCTATCCGCCCTGCACGGACGCCAACCTGGTCGATAACCATTATGGCTAAGGGTTAGCCTATGGCTCAAAGACAGCCGTTAAGTTAAAATGACAATAAAATACGAAATAGTCATGGACGGACTCGTGCACGAGTGAAAAGGGATTCCAATGGCAACGAACGACGATTTCGTGGCCGGCCTAGGCGGAATCATGGCCTACGGGCGGACAGGTATGCGGGCTTGGGCACATAACCAAACGTAGGGCCGGTTATTCAATAGTCTATCAAGGTGTACCAGCCATCACGCTTGATAGATGAGAATGCCACAGGGGAAAATGTCCAAAATGGCTGACATGCCAGCGACCGGTGCATATAGATTTAAGTGGGCTTTGCTGGTGACAATCCACGTGCAAGTCCTTGCATTGAAATCAAAGTAGTCTAAGTTAACTGAGCAAAGCACCTTCTAAATAGGCTTGAATATAACATACAAAATGATCGAGAGTACTTCGAACAAACGAGTTAGAAAACACGCCTACGATGCGCTAGAACCTGAAGCAGGGACACGCCCTTGAACACTGAATGTTACGCGAACTACATTAAGTTGTTTCATATGAATTGTTGACTAACTTGGTTTACTTTGGACAGGGAAGGCCGGACGGTAAGTATGGGTAAGTCATGCATGTATTTCCATACGACACTTGTATTCGGCAACACGAGATAGGCTATGAAATATGTCATGAAACTGATCCTAAGGCAAGATTAGAAAGACAATGAATGATAGACGGTACACAAAAGTAAATAGAACGTGTTTGGTAATGATAGCATTGTGGGCGAGCTAGCCTCCCCACCAGTGCATAACAATGTACAGATAATCCCACAGTCTGCTTGCAGGAAGCAGAAAACGTCGGCGGGTGCGGAGCTTTCCTCGAACGCGCTAAGGCGCGGAGCTATCTCTGGAGCCTTGGAGCGTTGCAAGGAGCTGGAGCACCATATACAGGACATAATGTATCGGAACATCGCCATGAATCATTCCATCTTGTAAGCCACTTGGCACGCCTTTTATGTTTCAGAGAGAGAGAGCTCGAGAGACTTGTAAACTCGGCCTAGCGCCGCTTGTAAACTTCTTGAAAGTCAATAAAGAGTTTGAATTCATTTCAATTTGTGTTCATTTACTTTCTGCTGCAAATGGGGACACTCTGTGCGACTCTGTGGCCTAGCTCAAATCGACCGTTTCTGGACTTAGCCTTGCACGGGCGCAACCTAGGCCCGTGCGGCATCACGCCTTAGCGAGGACGATCGCTCCTGCGGGAGCGGGGCGTGACACGAATCAGAGCACCAAAATCTACTTCCACCCCACTCCCTTCACTTTTTTCCTGCAACTGAGAAGGGAAAAAAAAAGAGGGGACAGGATTACTATTGTGTCAGATATTTGACACGCTTCACACTTGCATGTGTGAACCAAACACTGAAAGAAGGACTTTCTCCTTGCACTTGCAAGGAAAGTGTCCACTTTCACCAAGTTTCCTCCCACCTTCCGGCAACCAAACAGGTAAGAGGACTATGTCATCCGACTTGTCAGGAAAAACTATAAAATTATCAAAAATGTATGTTTAACACATTAGTACATGTGACGTTGTTTTAATAAAAATAAAAGGTAATTTCTATGGGCACTACCAAAATTGCTAGGGGACATCATTTACTTGGGGGCAGCCCATGAATGTGGAGAAATTGCTAGGGGGCACCCAAAAATTGCTAGGGACAGCCCAACCCCCCCCCCCCCCCCAAACCCAAAAATTCACTTTCATTTTCATTATTCACCCTCTCTCCTCAAGAAGAAAAGAAAGAAAGCTCTCTCCCTCTCCCTCTCCATCTCCTAAACCCTAATTTCTTCTTCTCCATCACTCCATTCTCAATCCCTCCACGAAGATTCTCGAAGAGACGACACGCAAGTCAAAGCAACCGGAATCCAGGTACGTTCTTCCCTAATTTCTTCGAAATTTTTTTACAATATATTTGAAACCCTAGAATTGGTTTAATTCTTGAAAAAAAATTTGTAAAATAGGTTTATAATCTCTTGCACGTTCTCTTCCCTTATTTTCGAACACAAGAAACCCGAAATTTATGTTGAAACCCTAACCCTAGAACACGACAAAGTAGGATGTCGTTATGGGAGTTCGGGTTCACGACAGTAGGACTGCCTGGAATGTGGCAGTCCTAATGAAAATTAGGACTGCCACATTCCTGGCAGTCCTCTTTCTGAATAGGACTGCCAGGACTGTGGCAGTCCTCTTTCAGAATAGGACTGTCAGGACTGTGGCAGTCCTAATTTTCATTAGGATTGCCACATTCCAGGCAGTCCTACTTGTTATGACATATAGGAGTTGGGTAAGTGCATGTTGTTTCTATTACTTAATAAGTGTATGTTGTCATGCAGTCCACCGAACAAAAGAATACGGCCCACCGCGTCAAAGCGGAAGGAACGTGTGGAACGTCCTCGCGAGCGTCCGATAACAATTACCGAACCGGCGCCCGAAGCTCGGTCTCGGACATCGCCACCGGCACGTCAAGCTCGATCGAAGCAACGAGCCCCTACTCCTACGCCTCCTTCCGACGACGACGACAACGACCTGCCAATTGCCCAACTCCTATCACGTCAAGAGGGTTCTGCTCCATTTGAGGAGGTCGGTCCTTCTGAGGAGGTCGGTCCTTCTGAGAGGGCCGGTCCTTCTGAGCCGCATGTCCGTCCGCCCGGTTGCTCAATGTTGGTTTCTTTTGAGAACCACATTGTGTATGAAATATGGAAGAACCCGGTATGTACATGACGTTTGTAAACTACCAGTTTAGTATACTTTTTAAATATGTATTTCATAATTGATATGTGTTTTGTTGTATACAGAGGACATATCGTATCCTTAGGGCTGTGAGTCACGGGAAGAAAATCGTGTCCTGGCAGTTTACAAGCTTATCCGAGGCCGTCCGGAGCAAAATTATACCGAGCGGCTTGCACAATTTGGTACAAAACGCCTACCGAACAATGGATAGTGCCCTCATATCTGCCTTCGTGGAGAGATGGCACCCGGAGACGAACACATTTCATCTTCCAGTAGGGGAGATGACCATTACACTCAACGACGTCTACCAGATATTGGATTTGCCAGTGACCGGGCGTGTAATGACCAAAGAACATTACACGAATGAGAAATCCGTGAAATGGTACGAGAAGATCGTCGAGTTCGTCTCAACTCACCTTGGAGTTACGGCTACGAGTTTTACAACTCTACCAGGCTTCAAGAAGTCGTACGGAATTCCTCTATCATTTCTGGTGGACCAGTTCATGGATATGGAGGTGGATGACGATGACGATGAGACGGTCGACGCGGTGGCTCGTGCGTATATGTTGTTCGTCCTGGGAACGGTCGGCATTCCGGACAAGTCCGGTACGTCGATACATGCTCGGTACATGCTAAACTTATCTGAAGTGGATGACTTTATCGAGATATCCTGGGGAAGCGGTATCCTGGCCAACCTTTACCGCGAGCTCGGCATCGCATCCCGTGTCGGGACTAAGACTATGGCCGGCTGTCAGACTCTGCTACATGTAAGAAAACTTCTAACAATTTAATCTTGTATACTTAAATTTGTTGTTTTAATTTTTACTATTCATTTATAAATTGAATAGGCATGGATATACGAGCACTTTTCGATGCTTAGACGGGCTGACGAAAACCCAGCGTATCTTGAATACCTTTTCCGAGTGTGTCAATGGAGGCCATCCCAGCTGGAAACAAAAGATTGGCAAACACTGGCTTCCATTCGTGAAGTATTAGACAGTTTAGTGCCAGAAGAGGTACTATTTTTTGACTAACTTTTTCATGTTAATTTTGTATTGTTGTTAACTTTATTCCTACAGATTTTTTGGAATCCATACCGGAATTTACGTCAGTTGAATCGTGAGGTCCAACCAGTTTCTTTATTTCATGGCATGATCACATGCTATGAAATCACGGAGCCGTACATGCCCGACAGAGTACTTCATCAGTTCGGCTTCGTGCAAACTGTGCCGAAGCGCACATTACGGCTGTTGGAGCCTCCGTGCGGAACCCAACCTTTAAGTTACAAACCGGCGGAATTCGACTGGGTGACCGACTTTTACTCGGAGTGGCAACGACATGTACTTCGGGAATCTGAGAGACGACCGGTCACCGAGATGGTCGACTGCAGCGAGGACTACATGCAGTACTTCCTGGGGGTCGGACATCCTAAGTTGTCGAACCCTACCAACCCGGGTCCCATGGCCGTCGGAGCAGTTGGAGCTCTTCCTTCCAAGAATGCCTTGTATGCTGGGTTGGTGAGAATGGTGAGTTCCGTATTTGTAATAAGACTGAGATTTTTATGTTTGTAGACTTAATTCATTTATACTTTCATTTTCAGTCTCAAAGGGTGAAGGAGTTGGCGCAGACACTCCGGAGAGGTTGCCAAAGTGATGAGTGTGTCGCCGTCGCCAACGAGCTTGAGCGCATCGACGACGTGGTCGACTTCCCCTTCATGAACAATCGGGAGTCTCGTTCCAAGGCCCGGCATGATATGTAGATGGATTTCAATATTTTTCATGATTCAAACTTTAGTTGGCTGTGGATTAGTAACGTACATTTGATGAATTATTGTGGATATTTTGCTTGTTTGTGACTTAATTTGGATGTGGAATGTTTGGGACTAAGTAGTTGTGATGAATTATTGTAGTTGTGATGATTTCAACTCTGTGTGGCAATTTGAACTCTGTGGCAATTTGACTCTGTGGTTGTGATGATTTTAACTCTGTGTGGCAATTTGAACTTTGTGGCAATTTGACTCTGTGGCAATTTGTGATGAATCTTAACTATGTGGCAATTTGTGAAGAATTTTAACTCTGTGTGTTGAGTCCTACAAAAAAAATTATCACAGAGATTCATAGTTAGGACTGTCACACCCATGGCAGTCCTACACTGTAAGCCCCCTGAATTTCAGGGTTTATTTTTATTTTTTTGAATGAATTGTTTTCGATAAATATATTATTATTTAATTGTTTAGATCATTAATGTACCCTTCCATGACTTTGACTTCTGGAGCGTCAGGGATGCCAATCTCTGTAAAATCTCTTCACGAGTTTTGTTGTGGACAAGATTATCTTCGTTTTGATATATCATGTCCCACTTGAACTCGTTTCCTTGTGCTCTTTTTGTATCGCGCAACTTCGGGTCAACTTAGACCAATTAATCGTTGAATAATTATTCCCACTTTTGTTTTTGATCATCGTTTGCACGTTATCGTTGCTTTTAATTTAGGAGCACCAGACCAGCCATTTTCTCGGAACCAACTTCTCATGAATGATCTACTCGAGACGCTCTCCACCCATGACCTTCGTGTCCCACTCAGACACTCCATTTTGTGCTTCAATTTCTTCGCACAACTTTCGGTTCAATTTAGGCCAATTAATTATCTACCGTGAAATCCGATTTATTTTCTAATTTAATTTCGGGACCCGACATCGATCCAGCCTGTCAACCCAAAGTATGGACGTGACCCATACGAAGCCTACTACCCACATGAAACTTGTGTCCCATTTATTGGAGCCCCCGCATGTTGTTTATTTATCCATGATTATAAATCTCAATTTTAATTCGAATATTGCGCCCGGTTCGATTTTGACCCGACCCGGCTCGACCAAACCCGAACCCAAGCCCCATGTTATACTCTCATGACTGCCCAAATACCCTACACAATATTTCTCTTTTTCCTATTTTGGAAATATCTCTTCCTCTCTCTACTTTGTTAAATATCTTAAATATCTTATATATATATATATATATATATATATATATATATATATATATATATATATATATATATATATATTAAACTATCTCTCTCTCTCTCTCTCTTACTTTACTACACTCCCCCTCCCATCACCTTACCAGCAAAGAACACCCCCCCCCTTTTTCTAGCCGACTTCACTCTCCTCCCCTCTCTTCAAATATCTTTCTCTCTCTCTCTACTATTCTCACACTCCCTCTTTATATATATTCACACCCACACACAAATACAACACTCTCTCCCTCTCTCCTCACGTACACACACAACTCCCCCCACCCCATGGCCGACTCCTCCTGGCCGAGCACCCCACGGCCACCACCCTGGCCGTACACCACCACCACCATCACTGTGAACACCACCACCCTCTCTTCCTTCCTCCTCTCTTCATCAACCCGCAACCACCACTCTAACCATTATCATCACCACCATTAACACCACCTACACCATCCCGCCGTCGCCGCCCCGCCGCGCGCCACCGCGCGTGGCAGCAGCAGCAACGAGGTGGCAGCGCAGTAGCAAGCGTCAGCAGCAGTTGCATACGCATGCGCGCGCGCAAACACGCGCTGCCGTAAGGCCGTGCGCCACCCCGTGGCCGGCCCACCACCGCGAGGACCTCCCCCTGGACGCACACACTCCGACGAGCCACCCCGAGTCCATCGCCACCTTCCCCGACGAGCCAAATAGGCGATTCGTGCGTTTACGTCGAAATCCCGTCGACGCGCGCGATTTCAAGTTTCAGAAATTGTGTTTCGGGATAGCAACTTCGCGCGTATTGTCTGGGAGATCCGACCGTTGGATCGGCGATTTCTTCGCTCCGTCGCAATCTCGGTATATCCTTCTTCACCTCTGTCAAATTTCACCCGTTAATTTCGTCGTTTGATGCCTCAAAATTGGCCACCAAGTTGACGTTTTAAATTGAACTGTTTTTGGACAGTTTCGTGGAGCCGACTTCGTCAGCTCGTAACTTCGCCGTCGCAGCTCCGTTTTGCGCACCGTCAGTTCCGGTGCACAGCTGGTATAACCCTCTTCCTGCCTCCTTTAGATTTCGTTTCATTTTAAGCACGTTCGGTTGGTCGAATTCGACGCCAAAGTTGGCCGTCCGAATTCTTTAATTTGCACTTGTTAAATTCCATTTTTGAACCCGGGACTCCGGATTCAATTTCTGACACCACCAGTAGACTCGTGGCGTCGTTCTGGCATGTTTTCATATAAAGTTTGCTTGATTTGGAGAACGTGGGCCCTGGCACGCATTTCGGTGCAAAGCGGGTCCCACTTTTCGAGTCAACGGATCACTTTGAGATCGGCTCATCGGAATCCAATTCCGGATATACCGTTGAGTTCGTATCGTCATTCTGGATTCATTGACATGTAATTTGCTGAGTTTTGAAGACATTTGCTCTGGCACGCATTTTCGTGCAAACCGGATACCAAGTGTCGCGTCAACGTATCATTTTGAGATCGGCACATCGGAATTCCATTTTGGACATACCGTTGGGTTCGTATCATCATTCTGGATTCGTAGACATATAATTTGCTAGGTTTTGTAGACTTCTATCCCGACACGCTTTTCGGTGCAAAGTGTGTCCAACGGCGGACATCATTTTGATCCGAAATTACCGTTTTGCCCCTGTGTCTAAATTGGACTTATGGGTAGGCTATCCTAGCTGATTTGACCATTCTGGACACGTTGGTGATATTTATTTTATCATCCGACAACATCTGTAGATTTTGATTATGTATTATCCTTAATTTATAATTAATTATTTTTCTAGATATTGTTACTTTCTGGTTTTGAATTTTTATATATATTTTAATTACTGTAAAAATCTTGGAAAAATGTTATTTAAATATTATGTTAATTTAGCTAATTTATTATAATTTTTCTAGCATTTATTAAGTGCTTTTGGTATTTTATAAAAATAGGAAAACAGAACTCATTTTTAGTATATTTATGTTTGCTGATTTTTAATAAATATTTATGAGGGTTTATAAATTCTAGAAAAATTAGTATAAATTTCTATAATTAACAAGGATTATTTTGGTACTTTATTTTATATATATTTAAGCTTTTTGTCTATCTCTAAAATTGTTGGAACTTAGTGTACCGTTTGATTTATTTATTGAGTAGTTACAACTTGCAAGTTTTGCGTTGATTTGAGTTGTTATAGTATTGGACCTCACCCTGCACTAGTGTAAAGACCCTAGGAATTTAGTTTGTGTATAGTGGCACTCCACATTAGACTTTCATGCTAGGTCCCCACTTGGCTAGTGTCCAGTTAGGAGTCGTGTCTCACCACTAGTGTAATCTTGATCATAGCTTAGAACTGAGTTTGTATATCAATATTGACAGGATACCGGACATCTATATCTTCGTACTAGTATTCTTGCTTTGCTCGAGGCAAGTACATCTACACACTCATTTACTGTCTTTTAATGCTAGAACATGTATTAACCATGTTAAAATATTGATTCTTGAGGTAGCAAGCTATATCTTCACATGTTACATTAAAATGGTCCCTACCATGCTTAGGACAGTTATCATATCTTCACATGTTCCTTACTGGTTCTCAGTACATGTTTTACTATACTTTATACTACTCGGAGTATTCACATGTTTCATATTGTTCCCAGTACCGGCTATGCTTATATTACTTCCAGTGTCTCTCACATGTTTTTACTGTTCTCGTATCTCTCACATGATAGAAAATGGGTTATAGGGAAACTGATAGTAGTGTACGTGATCACGACCCCCCTATAGTAGCGAGCGAGGTCGCATTTTATATGCGTATCTTGCCGTAGGTAAATATCCCGCATTTTCTGTACAGATGTACACCTATGCTTGTCTACTTGTACGTATGTACATTTCATTATGTGCCCCAGCACATTGTACATCTATTGACCGATCACGTACCTGCTACAGTTTTAAACATTACATATACATCTGTCTCTATGACATATGTATCCTTGCCATGATAGATTATGAGATATACCATGATTCCAGATATGCCATGTTCCCTGTGTTACTATGATACTGTGATCCCAGTTGTACCATGATGCCACGTTTCCAGTATTTCCTATTTTATAGACTTATCACACCATGTTTCTTGTTGTACATCTCTTTCATTATATGTTCAGTACTTTAGTTGTAGAGGTTGTACTTGCTCCCGTCCTGACAGGATAACGTTGTAGGTATACTTTTCGAGGAGGAAACGCTATGTGTTACATATTATGGTACTGCATTGAGGACCTGGCCTTAGCTCCAGAAGAGGCCCCAGCGGGGAACCTTGCTTAGTTATCTTTTTGTGTTTTGAGACTGAGACTTTGGTATGTTCTTATATTTGGATACTGGACTTTGTCTCCAGTTAGATACTTGGAAGTGTATTATTAAGTCTGTGTTTATGTTACCTTCGCTTATAGATGCTGTGTTGTGATGAACCTTAAATGTGATTTTAGAACTGTTAACTGCTTAGATCCTTTATTGTTTATTCTAGAACAGCTTACTGCGCTTTAACCAAGCGTAGGCTGGACATGGCTCGGCCCGGCCCAACAATTTGGGTATCGGGTCGTGACATACACTGAAGTAGGACTGCCAGGATGCTGGCAGTCCTATCCAAAACTTACTGTAACAGCAAGTTTTGGTTAGGACTGCCAGGACCCTGGCAGTCCTACTTCAGTGTAGGACTGCCATGGGTGTGGCAGTCCTAACTATGAATCTCTGTGTGAATTTGATTCACACAGAAATTCATCACATAGATTCTTAGATAGGACTGTCACACCCATGGCAGTCCTACACTGAAGTAGGACTGCCAGGATGCTGGCAGTCCTATCCAAAACTTGCTGTAACAGCAAGTTTTGGTTAGGACTGGCAGGACCCTGGCAGTCCTACTTCAGTGTAGGACTGCCATGGGTGTGGCAGTCCTAACTATGAATCTCTGTGTGAATTTGATTCACACAGAAATTCATCACAGAGGTTCATAGTTAGGACTGCCACACCCATGGCAGTCCTACACTGAAGTAGGACTGTCAGGATGCTGGCAATCCTATCCAAAACTTGCTGTAACAGCAAGTTTTGGTTAGGACTGCCAGGACCCTGGCAGTCCTACTTCAGTGTAGGACTGCCATGGGTGTGGCAGTCCTGATACTGATACTTTGTAACAGTTTCTCAAACTGAAACGATGTGACAGTGGACACTCACATAACACAGATAAGACACAGGTAGGTACATATAACACAGGTAGACACAGGTAAACACATATAACACAGGTAGACACAGGTAAACACATATAACACAGGCAGGCACATATAGTACACAGGTAGGCACATATAACACAGGTACGCAAAATCAAACACATATAACTCAAAATTTACTATATATATATTACTGGACTTCATATTTCACTGTATACAAAAGTGGTCCTCCATATACAAAATGTTAGACTGTAAATATATCTATACTTAGTCGATTTCGACGTCGTAGTGGTCAGCAGGTAAGTCTCTTGGCTCCTCAATCTTCAACAACCTCTTACAATGGTTGATCTGCTCAACGAAAGGTGTAGTCCAAGCGATGGCTTCGACCGGTGCTCTTTTGTACCAAACTGTTAAAGGTGGAGGAATCGGAGAATGAGCGATCATCTTTAGTACAACGAAGTGATCCCCGATCAGACCTATAGTACATAGGTTAGACACTCCGTAGTCCGTCGGAGGAGCGCACATCGAAAAGAATGTATTGTTAATATCCGACGAGATAAGTACAACAGGTATCATGTACATATTAGCAAATAAATAGCCGGCAGACGGGACTGACATGTAGTGGTCTGTCCCGGTAACACTGTCGGTGTAAGGGATACTTAACAACAAACTTGCAACCATTTCTTCGCTTAGGATGTGGGAGTAGAATGGAAGACGAGTCTCTAACTCCTCGTACAGCTCCTGCCTCACCCGTCTCCATCCGTCTTTGTCATCATAACCAAGATGCATTGCAAGGGCATGAAATCCGCAATGGCCATCACCGGGGACATCGACAATAGACCAAATGTAACTTCGAAGTGCAGGTTGAAATTTGTCAATATACAAACTCGTTGTTTGGCTTGCAACTGTATCTTTTCTTGGGAGATCTATTTTCTCCATTTTTCGGCGAACGACAAGCTTGCCCTTCCGTGCAGGCGAAGGTTGCTGTAAGCTTCGTTCAACATGCTCAAAGTGCGATGGATCTCTCCAAGTTGACTCCAGCCTTCTCTTCTGTGAACTAGTCAATCTTGTTTGAGGCCTGCCTTTAGGATTGGAAACAACGGTCGGCTCATGCATTGTAGTAGTGACCGGACATGCAATTTCTTGCATTTTAAGCTCAATGGACTGCCGCTCTGCTGCTACTGAGGCTAACCACCTTGCGTGGATAAGTTTCAGTTGTGGCAAAGAGAAGAAATCATCGTCCGTCTTCACCACAGGCATCATAGACAACTGCCTCCAACGTTGATCGACTGCTTCAACTGGAATAGGAATGGATTTACGGCGATATTCATTAATCTGATGTGCACAAGGGAGGCCCAGTGTATGTCGATGTACACACCCGCAAACCTCGGGATCAAGTCCGACAAACTTTGATCTTTCAATCTCATCAGCTATTAAGGCCAACGCCTTGTGAGATACCACGCGCATTAAAGCATCTAAGAGTACTTCCTTTCTATGCTCATGCTTGACTATATTCAAACTCATCTCAAATGATGCCTTAATTTTATTCACCGTCCGGTCTACTGATAAATGTATAGCTTGCCAAACAGAGACGAAGTTGCCGAGAGATGATTTTAGGTGCCTCTTCAATAAAGAGTGTGCTCCTTCGACACGGTTGGTAGTTGTCGTGCCGTAATGCTTCACCACATTCAACCATGCTAAGACGAATTGTTCTTTGTGCGGTTCAAGCCATGTATCTTTGATGTAAGAAATGCATGCCGGTTCCCTCGCCTCCCACTTTTGCTTGAACAAGTACCATGCGGCGTCGTAACTGGCAATCGTAGATGCTCGCCACACACAATTTCAATCATTGTAGAATTCGTCAAAAATCTGCATGTCGATTTTACCATCCTCCTTCCGAAACTTTAACTTACATTGGGCTTGAATATTACGATTAACATGCCAAGTGCATAGCAATGTATCCGCTTGAGGAAAAACAATGCGAATAGCATTAATGAGGGCGTACTCTCTGTCGGTAACAAATACTGACGGCTCTGTATTACTAGTGTAAAGTGTTTTCAGTTTCTCCAACGCCCATGTGTAGTCTTCAAGCTTCTCACTCTTCATGAAGCAAAATGCCACTGGAAATGTTTTCCAAGTAGAGGTGAACCCGATAACATGAAAGAGAGGCATCTTGAACTTATTTGTCTTGTACGTGCAATCAAGGACTAACACGTCGGCAAAGGACCTGGCCAAATTTGTGCAATCAGGATGAGCCCAAAAGAGTGATAATACTTCATTACTCTGGGGATGTCTTCTATGGAACTCAACATAATGATTATCGGCAAGCAACTTGAGCACTTCTTGCATCGCCATTCTTGATTTCGTTCGGACAGCGTTTGAAGAAGCTAGGGCGTTGTATATTGACTTCATTGTAGACATGTTCTTCTCATCTTCATGTCGTATGACGGAATATATTTGTCTCAGTGCAACTCCGGAGGTGGACAAGTCTTCGACTATCTTCTTCTCCGTATTATTCAACCGTCCGACATACGGATGACCCAATAGTGTCTCGGCAATCTCATGGTTGTGTGTTCCATTCTTCACTTCTACTGTCCATTTCTCCTCTTCTTCGTTTCTGATACGTATCGTGAATGGACAACCACATTTCCTCGTTCCAACATTTCTTCTTGGAACTTTACTTTGGATAACTGTGTTTTTCTTGTTCGTCCTGAACACACCACCTCTTTCACAGCCCACCACCACAGTTTGTCGTCCCAGTCGATTTCGGACCGATCTGGATATCACTAGAACAATGTTGTTTTCCCGTCCCACTTCTCGACACCAGTGTACCGCACCCTCGCTTGATTCAAAACATAGATCGGTCCAAAATAAATGGGCTACATTGACTGCAATTGGAGCCGGTACCGCAAAATCGGAAGATCTCAAGTCCTACAATAAATGTTCTTTGGTTAGTACAATTAGACAAAATCCTAAAGTAAATAGGTTTCATAGTTTAGGCCCGTGCATAAGATTGGTGTCCATAAATAGCAAATTGTGTTAATAGCAAGACCGTCTTCTGTGAAGGACTGCAATAAAATTCTGCATTCTAGTATCATAGAATAGGACTGCCATAGTGGTGGCAGTCCTTCACAGAAGAAGGACTGCCAGGACCCTGACAGTCCTACATATTTGTAGGACTGCCAGGACCCTGACAGTCCTACATATTTGTAGGACTGCCAGGGTCCAGGCAGTCCTTCTTCTGTGAAGGACTGCCACCACTCTGGCAGTCCTAGTCTATGATCTGGACTGCCAGAGTGTTGGCAGTCCTCTGTGTCACAGCACGATTTTAGGTCCGATGACAAGTTCAAATGTAGTTACCAAGAGAGCTTCCGATGCATCAAAGTTGTCTTCGGACGTTGCGGAAACGTGTTCTTCGGACGTGACGGAAACGTTTGATGATCCCGGTTGATCCATGTTCAATAATTTTCTATATTTAACACATAATTCAACTTTAATATGTGAAATTCTTGTTTAAAACATGTAACATATTATAGTTCGATGACTTACCAAAAATTTGGAGAAATCAATGACCTAGAGTTGAGGGAGAGAACAATTTGCCAAAAATGTAGGGAGAAAAGAAAAGAATTAGGATTTTAATTCTTTGACCTAAGAGAAAAGAAGGAGAGAAGAAAATAGTTGAGGGAGAAAAGAAAAGAGAAGAAGGAGAGAGAAAATGAAAATTGGTATTTATAGGTGTGCTTGGGCTAGCCCCTAGCAAAATTTTTGGATAGCAAACTTGTAATAAACTTGAACTATTTTGGGCTAGTCCCTAGTAATTTTGGTAGTGCCCATAGAAATTACCAAACAAAAGGGATGGTTTTGATAGTTTGACCATTCATTTGATCCTGACCGTTGAGTATAGATCAACTCGGTTCCGAAACATTTATCAAGCCATCCATCAAAAGTTCACACATTAGAATGTTACTTATCCAGCTAGTTTTAAAAAAAAAAATACAAAAGAAGGTGCATCAGAGTTGCTCTGATAGTAGGAAATTTAAGCCAAAGCATGTTATCAAGAAAGAGCAAAAGAAGAAGAAAAGCTCCAAATCAAGTTGCAGAAATCATTTGCAAATATAGCAAGTAACTGCAGCTTATTCTACTCAATGAATCTGAGGCCATTTTTGAGCAGTTAGTCACTGTTGAGGCATATCAGGAGGCAGTGACTTCAGACTTGCATAGAGTCTTCAACTTAATCTGAGGCCTAGAGTACTTCGCAGAGAGTATCTTGGTTGCGATGATCAGGTTGGCAGCTTCAGTGTTATGAACCCCGTCCCAGCTTACGTAGCGAGCGCCCACCGGACAAGCTGTGGCAGTCGGCTGGCCGCAAGTCATTCTGTCCTTGTAATTGTACGGAGGGCCGCCATGGCCGCAACACGCCATCAGAGGGTCCTCAAAACCTGGAAAGAAATCAAGATAAAAGTTCACATTCCATAGATTCTGGAGAGCAGATCTGCTGTCTCATTTAATTCTGTCCATTTTTGTTCCCCTCTCTATTACATGTGGGCCACCATCTATATATCTACTTTTATGGTCCACATGTAATAGGGAGAGGGACAGAAATGGACAGGATTAAATGGGATAGCAGATCTGCTCCGATTCTGACCTTGCACTTGTAACTCTACTTGTAAACAATGCTACTGCTCTGCTCACCGTATTTTGTATGATTGGCAACTAGATCGTATCTGATGGCATGTTTATCGGTGCAAACAACTGTAGCATTCTTGAGCTCTGAAGCCAGTTCATCGCAGAGGTCACTGAAGCCGACATTGAATGCCTTCGAAGCATTGTTATAAGCAGCCAGGCATCCAAATGGGTCGAGCTCGCTGTCATTTTTCTTGCGCAGTGCAAGCGTCTGAGGCAAACAGCCGATGGGCTGGGTGTTGTACAACCAAAACTTTTTGCCACCATTATCATATACCGTCTGCATATCGATAGAGAAATAGAACAACTCGTTACAGGAGCACCTTTAAAATCTCAGGTAGACAAGGTGTCATTAGGAAATATTGATGCTTCCTAGTTAAAAAGTAAATAGATTATACTATTGGCTTAATTGCAATTTGATACGGACAATTGTTTCAGTTTTTCAACTTGATATCCTGAACTTTGATATGCATCAACTTGATACCATCAACTATTGAATTATTTTCAATTTAATACACAAAACAAAAAAATGACGAAGCTACCCCTTTCCCACCAAACCTCCCAAACCCCACGCCACCCCCACCCCCCTCTTGATACCCTAAAATTTTATATGCATCAACTTGATACCATCAACTATTGAATTGTTTTCAATTTAATACTCAAAACAAAACAAAAATGACGAAGCTACCCCTTCCCCGCACAAATAAATTCTAGTTTCTCAATGCGGGGGAGGCAGTAGGTGGGGGTTAGGGGGAAGGGTCAGGGGTATTTTCGTCTTTTTTAGGGTATTAAGTTGTACCCAAAAAAATGTTTAACGTATCAAGTTGAAAAACTGAAATAGGTGAGGGTATGAAGTTGCAATTAAACCTGTACTATTTAGTATAGAAGTTGCATGACTTGCCATGATAGAATCTTTGATCCTTGAAAGGATAGTTGGGATTTTGTCAAGTACTTGTGGATAAGTTAAGTTTGCAGTGAAGGCGATGCTGATGTCGTTTTGCCCCATGTCAAATGAATAGACAGCGTTCCGGAACCCCTCTTCAGTAATCATGGATCCTTTACCTGAATGCAACATGATAATTATTGTATGATAACTTGTTGAAATACTCAAATGATGGTCAAGTAATCAGCGATAAAATCAATCTCCACTAATATCTTTTTCAGGAAACATACGTTTATATATTTTTGAATAGCCTTGCGTAAGGAATTAGGAAATCTGGGGAATTGAGAAACTAGAATTTATTCCTCAGCTCCTCAACTAAACACCAATTTGGCATCCAGGAATCATGTTTCTAGGAAGTACGCCATCATTTGGTTACAGGAATTACGATCAGAGTCCTGTCAGTTGTTGCCAAATACCATCTTGGCACACCGGCAAATAATAATGCCTCAATTTTGGCCAAATCATACTAATTCTTTGTGTTTTAGCTTTTGGCTAATTTCCAGGTTCCTGGCTACTTCCTTGCCAAACACCATTTTGGCATGTCTAGAAATTACAATTCCTCAATTTCGGTCAAACCTCCTTAACTTCTTTTTTTTATTTTTTTTATTTGTTGACTACTTTCTTGTTTTCTGGTGGATGGTGCAGGAACTCGAAGATTAGCTCCTCATTCTCATATATCCTTGATGTCAAATTGGCGTTTGGTTACCGAAATTTAGGAAATACTGAATTTGGCCTGTTTCATTTTCCCAGGAATTAGGTAAATCCTAAGATTCCTCATCCAAATAGAAACAAGGAGTTATGAATGAAAGATAAGGAATTAAGGAGATTCGACTGAGAAGCACCAATTCTTGGGTGTGTGAAAAATGGTGTTCAGCAGAAAATCGATCCTAATCTCTCAACCTATATGTACAAGTCCCTATTTCAAGAACCATAAATTACTTGGCATCTATTTAACAGGTCGGTCAGATAGAAGTACCTTGCGGCCTCAACTCCCGGGTCTTATTTTTGAAGTGAAGGAATTGATTCACTTGAGTAGACAATGGGAAAGGAACTCCATTCGTCTCGGTGGCCGAACCGGCTACTGCAAAATTCACCCCATGACTAAAATCTTGGCCTGATGACTCCAAATACGGGCTCAGAAACTTGATCTTTAAGCTTTCACCTAATATGAGAACAAAGAAGATAAGTAGCAATTGGAATTAATAGATCTACCTACTTATTAGATAGATACAAGTCAATGCTAGCTCGTTTTCATGCTCCCTAATCGCAATGTAATCAAATGAAGAAAAAAAAAATGTTTTTTATTTGATTACATTGCGATTACGATTACATACATTACAGTGTACCAAATGAGGTAAGTCTAAATATTTACAAAGAGGTGCATTCAACATTGAGAGGAACAATTAAGATGCATTAAGAATAGAGAAGCCATACAAATGAAATCAATGTAGAGACGTCCATCGCAGAAGCGTCCAGTAGTTCGGTTAAAGAATGTTCGGCCAGCAGGAGGGCCGAGATAAAGGCCGAGGCCGGCCGTGAGGGCGCCAGTGTCGGAGTACGAGTCTCCAAAGTTGAAAAGAGTGCACTTGGATTCAACATTGTGGGAAGACAGAAGAAGGAATTGTACAGCAATTTGCAGTTGAAGAAGAAAAAGAAACCGAAGAACTCCTCGTACTTCTTTACCCATCTTCCTCTTCTCCTCTAATATACTCCCTTTGCTGTTAACTATACACCTCTCAGACATTGTGCCACATTTATACTCGTCAAGTGCAAGGGGGTCTCATGCAGTTAGGCCAGTTGCATCTTAATTTATGAATAGAAAATAGAAAGTCTTATTAAATAAATGTCTTCGTATTTTACATATAAATGCAAAGTAGAGGAAGGAGACATGTCACATGTAAAATGCATAGTATATTATTATTATCATTCGTTTCAGTGGTGGCATGCACCACTTGACATGGTGACTTAAACAGGAAATGCTAGATCGTTTCTGTCAAAAGTTTAGATTCCATACATTCCTCAGATCCCAAGTTTTAATATATACATTGGTTATTGAGATCTTACAATAGACAGATAGATCTCTTTGACATTGAAGTATATAATACTCCAGCTCTAATTTAGTTAGTTGAGCTTGATCAGTGACTTTTTCTCAAGGTTCACAGTATCGGTATCGGAATCGGTATCAGCGATTCCTATGAGTAAGTTGGAGGTAGGTATGTTCCTAATCTTACGTAAAGACCTATTATGTTTAATGTTACCTTGGAACTAACTTGAAGCATTTGAGGGCGGTCAAACCTTGCAGCAGGGGCAGATTCCTAGCCCCCTCAGGCCCTAATATAGTCCCGTCCTGCCTTCTAAGTTTTTACTCTAACTAGTGTACTTCTGTAAGCAGAGGTCTAATATTGCTTCCTTCAGCCCGTTCACTCAACTCCATAGCCAAACTTACACCCATTAAAAGAAAACTTGATCATAACTGAGGTCAACTCAGGTTTAATGCATAGCATATACCAATAAGATACATGTAAGAACAGACAAAGGACAGAGAGAGAAGTGACTTTAGTCACTTAAAGTCCAAATCATTGAACTAAGAATAGGGTGCAGCTATACGCACCCCACTACCTACTGAACACACCCCACTAAAAAAAAAAAAATTCTACCCTCCCACTCCCCCCCCCCCCCACCAAACCCCGACCGCCGACCCCTCCTCCTCCGACACTCCGACCCAGGAGGAGGAGGAGGAGGAGGAGGAGGAGGAGGGGTCGGGAGGAGGAGGACGGTCGGGGGAGAAGGAGGATGCGGGGGAGGAGGAGGAGGAGGCGGGTCGAGGGAGGAGGCAGGGAAGGAGGAGGAGGCGGGTCGGGAGGAGGAGGGGTCGGGATCGTCTCCACGAGGGGGAGGGGGAGGGTAGAATAGGAATTTAAATTTTTTTTTTTTAATGGGACGTCCTCAGTAGGTGGTGGGGTGCGTATAGCCGCACCCCTAAGAATAATATTTCCCAATTATGTGAGCAAACTAGTAAGTTAAATTTAGAACAAATAGAATCTGTTAGATTAATATTTCCAACTAATTATGTATTTCAAATTATCATAGAAATACAATCTGAAATTGGGTCCAACTTCCATACAATCCTACATACAACCCCAATATATAGATAATTACTTCTACCTACTTCTTAACAAGTGAAGTACTGAAGGAGTGGCAAAATTAATATATAAGTATAACCCTCAACCCTCGTCACAACTTCGGAAAGTTTTGTTGCGGCTGCAAGACTTCAACATGGCATAAGAACAATTCCGCTTTAACATGGTATCACATAACCCAGGTTCAAAACTCATGACTCGCATACCATTTTAAGTAGCTTTTATAAAAGATCCTACAGTTGCTCCAGCTCTCGGCCCACAAAATGGACACTTGACTTGTGGTGGCGTGTTAGAATAATGTAAAAAATCTTAACCCTAAACCCTCGTCACTACTCTCGAGTTTGGGTGTAGTGGCATTGCCTTAATATGTAATCACTTCAGGAGTTACCATCAACTTTCACACATTTTGTAGATTGTTAGGTCGTACCATTTTTATTAGCAGTTGAACAATTTTTTTGCTTCAAAGGATGGGAGGGAAAAAAGTTTGATGAGGATTTTTTTTTAATTTTTGGGCATAATTGTGTCCTAGAATTAAATGTCAAAAAGTCAAAAGATGGTAGTAAATTGCAAACTATCAGAAGTTCATTGTAGCAATTTGCTAAAAAAAAGTGCATGGTAGCAACTTGCAAAAACATGAAAGTTAAAGGTATACAAATGCAAAGCATAATACATAGAACAAAATAAATGTTTTTTTACCTGTGAATTCCTCGGATACCCTGGAAGCCATGGCATCCTATTGAAGACCTCCTGCACCTCTGTTCTCCATGCCGCTCATCCATGCAAAAACGTCCCTCTCAGGCATATCATCGAACAGCCTCCCTGCATTGTCGATCCTCCCACTGCACACCAGGCCGCCCATCATCACCATCCAGGAGACGAAGTACCGTTTGGGCATTCGACAAATGAGGTCTTCCGCCTCTGGCAACCATCCCTTCCATGAAGAATCTATGTTTGGGCATCCGACAAATGAGGTCTTCCGCCTCTGGCAACCATCCGTTCCATGAAGAATCTATGGAGGACGGAGGTCCAGGAGATGATGTTGGGGGCAGGGAGGGAGAGGAAGACAGATTGAGCGAGGTACGGCTGGTGGCTCAAGAAGTAGGCGGAGATGACGGAGTTGTAGGTGGTCACGCTTGTCGCACTCCTCTGCAGCATTTCATCAAACATCTTGCGGGCGAGACGGCCAGGGGAGGATATGAGGCGGTTGGCGGAGAGGATCGCCAGGATTTGGCGCCAGACACATAGTTACCGTTTTGGAGGGATAATTGTTTACAGAAAAAAAGAGCGTAACTAAAAAAAACAAAAACAAAAAAGATCTCTAGGACTAGTGAGTCCAGCTCCTACAAGTTTTCCGACTGGGTCCAAAAAATTGGATCACATGAAAATATTTTTTCATAGATGTACTCCAACACTATTCTTGATTTTCTTCTGGCAAACGTCAAGAGAACTGGAGCCAATGAAGGAAACACATTAAGCGTTCTCCATCATGTTAAATGGTCCAGGTTCGTATAGTACTAAGCAAGGGAGGTGCTCGAGATTGAGAAAGTATTCACAGAGATCAATGATAAGATGAGCATTACATAATCCACCAGTGAGTTAACTGAAGTGCCCACAACACGAACGCAATACACTATTACAATCCCATGCCATAGACAATACCAACAGCAGCAAATCCTGACATTACCAATGAAGGCATTGCATTATGAAGAGATGAGGAAGACATGCCGAACCTTTACACATTCGCGCAGGGAAGTGAAGCAAAAGAACCCAAGTACATAGGGTCCTTGACTTCAAAATAGAAACTTTGGAAGGTATAACAGCTTTACAAAACTAAGTAACCAAGCAGATGCAGTCTTGCAACAAACCACAGCTTGCTTATTCTTCCATCACCACCTCATTGACTGCAAAGATATGAGGTAAGGTCATCGACCATTTCGACCATAATACCTAGATTACCCATTACTTTTATCGATACAAAATTCATCACGGGCAACCATTACTTTACATCTCTAACTAAGAAATCAGATCTGCCCAACCATGGCTCTCTTCAACACCAAGGAGATCCATGCAAAATACAAACAACAGAAGGGCAAGATAAATGACACTGTAATTTTAACATCTTATTTTATTCTATTGATGCCACGATGGGGTAAGAGAAAAGATTACATGTTGTAAACATAAAAAATAAGAACATCCAAAATATAACAGAAGAAAAAAAATCTCCCCCATTCTATCCAATCTCCTAACACAACCAACTGGGGTTAACAAAATAAATAGTAAGAAAGTAAATTATCTCTGCATGAGTAAAGCTTTTACGACAGGGCAGAGTGAATATGCAAACGGTTGCAATATATCATAACAATGGAATGAGAACACTAAATAAACAGATGAAGATAAATTAGCTTGCTACTGTATAACCCACACACAGGATGTAGAGATCATATCTGAGATGAACAGCAATCGGCCAGCACCTCCTTGTTAAATTTTCATACCTTTGGTTCAATAGGACTAGTCCATATAGTTAGTCTTCGAGGAAATCTCACAAGCCCCATTTACCTTGATGTGCATTGAGACAACAGTGACAACATCCGAAGGTGTGCTGCTCTCCTCAATCGTGTTCCTGCGGCAATTTAGCTTCACCTTCTTCAGAAGCAATAAAGAGTGCATTTATCTTCTCGATAGAACTTGCAACGTTAGCACCTTCCTCCAAATGAGGCTTGTCATCTCCTTTAGGCTTTTCCTTGACATCGGACGGTTTAATAGCATCAACCTTGGAAGTGAACTTCTGCTCATTACTTGGGCCACCATTACCTGAAGTCTTAGGATGCTTGGCCAGAATCGTCTCTGCTTTTGCAGGCTGACCAATATTTTGCTTAGAATTAGCTTTTGTAGCCTTGTTCGTTGCGACATCCGGTTGCTTTCCTTCCTCGTTCTTAAACTTATCAGCAGAAACAGCCTGCTCCCCCGTGACATTGCCATTATTGATAGAGACAACTGCAGGCAAGTAAGCCGTGTAGCTTCTTCCAAGAAATCTAAGTTTTTCTTCCTGCATAATCTTCTGGCGCTCCTCATAGAACATAAAGTCATCAAGAATTGATGTCTTCAGGGGGCTAGTCTTGAAGATGTTCAGCATATTCATGCCTGGAACATAAGTGATCTGGATACAAAAACAAAGATGCCTTAAGATAACCAGATAACATCAAGACCATGTAACTAATAAGCAAGATTAGCTACAAGACTCTGACAAACGGTGCAGAAAATGTATTGACCCTACAGATGATAATCACTAGTGAAGATGCTGTTCGTACAGTGAAATGCAAATTTAAAATAAATAATGTTTCCAAACATATATAAAAAAAACAAAACATGTATCAAAAAACTGTAAATCATAGTTCAATTTTCAATTCAAATCAAAACCATTATACTCAGCAACGGGTGATAGAGCAAGTAACATACAGAAGAACGTAAATAATATTTTGTAATCCATCTCTCTTGTAATGTAAGTACAGCTTCTATCAATAACCAAAGCAAATGGACAATAAACAGAGAAAAGAACATGTTGGTTGTAACAATACTAACATTAACACAGAAACTCCTCTGAAAGAGAAAGGAAGAGGTTCATTGCAGAAGTGAAGAACGACGCTTTTCTTCTGCTTGTAAAAGTTCCATAAATAATAAAAACAGTGCGAGACAAGGGAAGAACTCACGTGCAAACACACAAATGTGTGCACTCCGGTGTGTGTGTGTGGCCGTCAACAAATAAGGGTGGGGTTGGATCCAAGGTTCTCAGACTCTCTTGTTCGGATCAAAGCCCTTCCATCCAACGAAAAGTCAGGTTTCCAATTTGTAGTTGTACACTAAGCCATCCGAATGCACTGTTAATTTTAATTACTTAATTTTAGACACAAAATTATCATTACAGATGCTATTAATAAATGATCCAAATGGTTTTCACCTAGGATAGATACTCATGAAATAAGTATTGATTATCTAAATTTTGATTGTGCAATCATTTTTTCCTACAAGATGTTTGTGATAAAATCAATATTGGTAACACTTAGTATCAGATCTCTTATGAGGCATCGGGTTTGGTTGAGTTCATATCCAAACCCCTACTCATTAAAGATCTCAGGTTTACCCTAGAACCCATACCCTATATTTTCCAAATAATCAAATCTTTATTGGATTATAGATTTACTATTACAGCCCGCAAGGCGCACATGCGCTCCGAAACAAAGCAGAAAGAGTACAAAGAACGCTCAAATTCTGACCAGTCACCACTAGTTTATAAAAGCACAATGGATACCTCTATTTTGGTCTCTCTTTTAGTAAGGCAAATGTGATAATTAGCACAAGTAGCAATCTATGAACAAAAGCTTAGCCTTACTAGGCCTCTAAATTCTTTTACACAAAGCAGAACAAATTTAAAGTGCACCAAAGCCCTAACCGCCAGTATATCAATGCATTTTGGATTCATCAAACATCTAACCCACTATATTAGCAAGTAAAGAAGACATTCGAACATAGATGGACTAATACTTTTGAGATCTATACAACAAGGACTTCATTCTATATTTTTCAGGTCTGCTATTTGAGTCTTTTTTTTCTTCCATTCTTCTTCATCAAGGCTTTTTTTTCTCTCTAACATTAGCAACTACCATATCCACTTTCCATAAACCAATCACATCCACAAACATGTAGAATGGTTTGCACAATCAACTTTTGTTCCATTCACAATAAAAATATAATAATCATAAGCCAAAAATGTTTCATCTCTCAAATTTTATGTTCATATTTCTCAAGGAATATAGCAGCAGGTTTTTATGTTAGTAGAAATTGATTGTCAATATACACCCATGCATATTAGACTTCTGAGTAATTAGAAAGATGTTGTCTTGAGTAGTAAGCATATACACATCAAGCATAAAATTAAAATATAATTAAGAACACACCCCTTATAAATTTTATGGTGTTGCTACCACAAAGAAACTATGCATAAGAATAAGATTCAGTATAACAGGCAAATATAGTTTCATGCTCATCCAAAGAAAATTGAGTTGACACAACGAAAGACAACGACCATGGACAACACACAAGATAAGGGTGTACCTCTTGTGTGTCTCTGCTATTAGTTACAGGCTTGTTTTCATTGTTCTCTAAGAGAATATGCCGAAAGCTAGTGTTTGGCACATCCTTTACAATGTGCCACTTAACAGGAAAGCTACCGTTCCATTTGTCTTGCTGCCAAAAATCCATATCCTTGTGGAAATCGACAGGACCACTCATTTCAGCAACACCACAGAACTGCCCGCTTGCATTAACCTGCAATTGAACAGATCCTCTATTTAAAGACTCGTCTTTCAATTTTTAAGAACCCGGTAGCTTGGATCATAATAAAAAAAAATTAAAAAAAGCAGACCACTCACTGAGAAGAAGAGAAAGATGGGGCAGTTTCTTGGCTTTCCAACAGATATTCTCTGGGCATCTTCATATGCACTGCTAAGCCTCTTATTCCCATTAGGCGTGCTTGACCAGACATTATACTTGATGCTTTTGTGCACATCATCCTCGCTATATGATTTAATGACGAAGAACTTGGCATACGGATAGTCAACTGGAAAGTCATCCTTGTTATATTGGTCGGTCCGAATTTCAATTGCTCCCTGTGCATTATTAGCAGAAATATTGGTCCTTTCGGGTCCATCGATCGCTGATATCCACTGACCTCTTGTTTTGCTCGTTCTAGGGCCCCTATTTTGCTCCCTCAACATGTCTGGGCTTCCATTCCCATTGTTTGTCATCCCATGATATTGAGACCTTGGCCCTTCCATTGTGGCCCACCCATGAATATTAGATCCATAATTAGGCAGGATATTATGCGAAGGGGCAATAAGTATTGATGGATTTTGAACAGGAGAAGCCCTCCCATCAGGAAAATGATTGGCCACTTGCACTGGACCAGATGAAATTTTACCCTGAGACCAAAATAAAAGACAAACTTTCCTTCAGCCAACAGAAACCAAACTAAATAAATTTTGGCGGTTTAACAACACATTCCATGCTTGGACATATTCAAGCACAAAAGGATGTAGAAATAAGCAACGAAGAAAGCGAAAGGAACATGAAGAACATGACACAATTACTGATCAAATACCAGCATCAGTTTTCATACAGAAGTCTGATTTCATAATCATCATAATACCTGCGTCAGCTGGGTAGCATTGCCAGAAATCATGGCTCCAGGTGATGAAGATTGTTTAGTTGGCGGAGGGTTTACAGACCCTTCTGATGATGCATTGTGAGAAGATTCAGATGTAGGAATGCCTGAAGTGTTCCTCTGCGATATGGCACCTCTATTTGCAGATGCTCGTTGGTTTTGGTACTTTAAACCAGCGTTGCCTTGCCTACTAGACATTGGTGCAGTGGTGTCATATACAGAGGAACCCCCACTGTTGTTGTAGGCATCTGAACCAGGCTGAACAACTAAAGGAATGTAACCAGCTGGTGATGACAGTGGCAAGTAGGAAGGATTGGTAAAATACTGTTGGGTTCCTATAAAAGGGCCATCAACTCCTATGACAGCTCCAGGTATGTAAGGATTGTAAGGATTATAAGATGACTGTGCATACCCATAGTTAGGTGGACAATATACATAAGGATAACTTTCAGCTTGAAATCCCTGCAACAGAACAAGCAATTCAAGTTAAAAATATAGAGTGCAATTAAATAATGAATCTACCAGGTGTATTACCTGGAAATAAAAATATCATTTTTTTTTACTTACCGAGTAATGGATTTCTTGACCATCTACACTAAAAAACCTATGGTCATCCCATTCACTCTGTGGCTCAAGACCTGCTCATTCCACAAGGCACGTGTTCAGAGTTCAGACATATTAGAATTTACTCTCAGAATAGTGTCCTTAAAGTTTATCAAGTATTAGGTTAGAAGTTAGAACTTTACCTGTACAATAGTACCCATAATAGTTGGCAGCAGGGTAGTATGGACCCTGGTCAAAGAACGCTTCAGGGGGCGCTTCATTAGCCATATAATCAAGCCCTTCAGGAGGTGCTAGCACTGTTATCTGAGTATTCACACCGGTGCGGAACAGCATAACTTTAGTTTATAACAACAACAAAGCCATTTCCCAAAATTCTAGATTTGCCAAGTCAATTTTAGTCTCATAGAAAGAAATCTAATATGTCCCCCGAGTAGGGTTAGAGGAGCAGGAACGGGATAATAACATGAATCTAGTTTCCAACTAGCTTTGGAAAATATTCAAAATCTAACTACCAAGGGGGTGGTCCAGTGGCAGCGTAAGGGAGGGGAGGAGCGGGCGTGGGTTCAAATCATAGTTGCAGTATCAGCCGATATCAATCCAAAACCAATATCAATACAGTTTGGCCTGTCCCAATCCGATACCGACGTTGGGGGTCTCTTTCCCAGTCAATTCGGTCGGCTGAGAAAATTAAACGAAAAACACCAAGCAATAGTGTAAAAGAATGCACACAAATAAAACTTATTTATATCATGTAAACCAATCAGTAAGGTTTGACTATTATTTCATTCAATTTCAAAACTACTAAGAATGCCTAAATGTATAAAATATTTTTCTAAATTACACTAATTTATTAATAATTATTTGCTTTTCGATACCAAAAATCCAATTCTCCAATTCGAAATTGCCGATACCGGCGATCCCGATACTCATATGAAGGGTCTGATACCGACACTGCGGAGTGCGGACCATGGTTCGAACGACAGACGGGGCAAAAAATTTAGCTTAATGTGTGTGTGCGTTGGTGTTGGTTTTTTTTTTTGTGGGGGGGGGGGGGGGGGGGGGGGGGGGGTCTTTGTACTATTAACCAGGATAGGGATGGTCATTAACAGCTGGCCTTATCTCAAAAATAAAATAAGCTAAAACATAATGAATTGGTGAAAGATTTGGTATTCGAATATTGTAATTTGCATTTTATAGTTTGTAACCAAAAATTTCGCGATTAGTTTGCATTTTATAGTCTGAAACCAAGTACTTCCGAACTCCAAGAGCATACCATGTAGGTTTCTGCAGGCACATTTTCAGAACCGGTATACATTTATATACCAGCACTGCTGCCCCTGTCAAAAACACCAGGTGAACAATAAGAATCCACAGATCGGCTACAAACATTAAAACTATTATACAAACCTAAAAAGTCATGAAAGTCAACATAATATCATAAATCCAAATCAAGGCAAACTTTAATGAACCTCAATAAGTATATGACTGTCTATTTTTGACAGATTCAGAAACCACTACACATATATCAGTTGAATCTAACCAAAAACGAAATGCATCAGAATTCACAATATAAAAAATAAAAAAATTAGATTGCTCGACCAATGTTCGTACAAAACAAATCTCACATCAAAAGAGGTAGCATAACCACCACCATCTGGTATGAGGTCAAGGGTTTAGCTATAGAAAGAAGGCAAGAACAAAAAATCAGTTACTCGTCCGTACTACACACAGTACGGCCCTCCATCAAAATGTGTTTTTGAGCATGGTGTGTGAAATTTCATGCCAAAGTTATTTAGGGCCTGTTTGGTTCTCATTTTTAACTCAGCTTTCTGAGTTTAAACGGAGAATATGGAGGAAAGTTTGTTTGGCAGCTTGCATTCAGAGTTTGCTTTCAAAAAAAAAATTTAAAAACAAAGTTATAACTTCGTTTTGGGAAAAGTGAGCAAAGCTCTTTCCAAAGTGTGATTTCTCACACTAGCAGGGGGGCCCACACCCCCTCCAGAGTCTCCTCCCCCAACTTTCTTTCTCTCTCCAGCAAAATTTCTCCCAAGCTCTCTCCAGTCTCGCTCTGAGCGGGAGGAACCAAGAAGACGAAGACGAAAACCCTAACCACTCCGGTCTCGTGCCGAGCGCTCGGCTCTTTCCGCCTCGCGCTCCGCCGCCTCGAGCTTGTCTTCCAGCACGACCCCGGCGCCAAGCACGCCTGTGCCGCGCAGGAGATGCAGGAGGGGCTCTTCGGCTCCGTGGAGGTGATGCTGGCCAAGACCTCGCTCGACGCCCCCGCCGCGGTCACCCACCTCGTTGTCGGCTGTAGCATGTACTCCCGTGTCCCCTTGCTCACCGCCATGGTGGCCGTCCACCTCGGGTGGTTGTATCGGACACAGAGGCAAGACAAGAAATGTGTCAGGGTGGACACAAAGATGACAGACAAAATTTGGGACTGGACACTAGTTTTCCATCTTTGGACACAGAATTTATGACACAGGATATAATGTGACACAGGATATATCAAAAAATATATTTTCTAAAAGTATTTTACCAAACAGATTTTTATTTTTTGTTTCAAAAAATCATTTTTAAAATGAAACTAACCAAACACAAACTCAGAATCTCTATACTCAGAAAACAGTTTTATAACTTACTCTCAGAAAACTGTTTTCAGAAAAAAAAATTTCAGAAAACATATCCAAACGGACCCTTAACCTTCCATGACCAATGAAACCAACAATAACTTTTTCTTCACTATAACATCAGAAACACATGAAGCCCCAGTTTGACTTTGACCATTGGACAAGTTTTGCTAGGATGCAGTCTCTCTAGAAACTTGAAGCATAAAATTTTATTACATGACAACATTATCCATTCCTAAAATAATGATGCAGGAATATTCTTTCTTGCTGTAGGTCAGCAAAATCACATTTTTCTTCCATGCTTCGATTCGTACCGACATAAAAGGCTATAAACTCCAAATTCAGGGAATTAACAGATGTTAACCAGATCGAAATCTCAAAATAAACCCTAAAAATTCATAAATTCCTACACAGAGCACAATAAACACAATAAATTGGACATAATGAACAGGATTGATCAGTAAATAGGAGTTTGGGATTGAAAATTTTACCAGAAAGGTGAAAGTAAACCCTAATTCATGGCGCCGACGAATTGGGCTATTTCCGAGTAGAGAATAGGGGAAAGGTGAGAGCTTTGTATCGCAAAAGCAATCTTCTGCATCATACTTCCCCAATTTTTGTGGTGATTCGCTTCAAAAACCCTAACCCTTGGAGAGAAAAAACGATGTCTTTACATGGAATGGGAAATAGGAGCGAAAGAAAAGCCGCGAGGAGAAAAAAAGTTGGACGAGAAAGGAAAGGGATCAGGAGATACTTTATGGCCATTAGAATTACAGAACTGCCCCCATATCATAAGGCTTGGAGTGCTTTTCGTAAAATAAAATAAAGCAAAATCCCAATGCATTCGTGAGTTGTCCCCGCGATGAAGTAGCTTATCTAACTTGAAAGCAAAAGCTGGTGTGGCTTTAGGCTTGGTTTTGAATTGTTGTTGCTTTTTAAAAAAGTTATAGCGCAAAAACTTTTGATAGCATGTCATCACAAAATTGAAATAATTTTTGAAAGTAAAAAATTTTGTTAAGTTGTTATCAAATAGTCTTGAACCCTTTTTTTCAAAAATGAAAAAAAGTGCATAAACAACTCTAATAAGCTATTCCAAATCCAATTTTACCAAGCTAAAAGTGGATTTAGGATTTATAATAATTATTAATCATAAATCTGTAAATTGAACTAGAGGTGCATTTAGGACATATTTGTATCTAAGTAATGGAATATATGTAAGGAAAAAAATTAATATGTTTTAGCATTATTTATTTAAGTGTATAACTAATCTGATCGAGATTGATGGATCAAATATTGTGATCTCATAGGTTCAAACTGTTTAGTTATTAATTATAAAGAACTAAATTGACAATTCTATTCATGATTGGCCTAAGAACTAAATGAAATTGAATTGTGCTCAACCCTACATTTGATGGTACAACACATGACAATTTTACCTCTAAATAAATACCCACAATTTCTTCCTCCCATTGTCTCTGAAGGAAAAAATAATAATATACAAATTGCTACTAAAATAGTATAAAGTAGCAATTTCATAAATCTTAAAATAGTATAAAGTAGCAATTTCATAAATCTTAAAAAGGGGAGATAAAGAACTCTACAACATAAGACACTTGGGTTTGTATAGGGGTGGTGGTTGGCCTTTGATTATATCATGAAAAGAGCATCGTAGATATTATCTGGACTTTTGGACAATACAATTTCATCAAACTTGATTAATCACGACTTCTCTCCTCTAAAAATTCAATAGATGAGAGGATCCAAATTGGTACGTCACTTTGTCTATGAATTAATTAGCTAAATATTTTTAAGTGAAATAAATTAATAAGTCAATAATATTTATGTTAACTATGTAGTAACAATAATCAACAAATAATGATGTTTTACCGCCATCATGATCGAAAATCTTGTAGTAGAATTCCAGATCGATCTACGAATTCTTTTTGCTAGTTTGCAATCTTCGTGTGCATGTGTACACAAATACGCGTAAGGGGGCGGGGTGATCCCTCGGTGTCACTTCGATGCTCATGTTAGGTTTGAGGTGAAGGTAAATTTTGTTAGGGTTTCAAGTAAAAAGTATACACACCTTATGAAAAAAAATGTCAAGAGTTAGGTTTGAGGTGAAGGTAAATTTTGTCAAGAGTTTTAAGTAAAAAGTATCCACACATTCACCTTATGAAAAAATGTCAAGACACTACCAAAATAAGTCAAATCAGCGACGAATTTAGCGACTCCAAGTAAGAACGTCGCTAATTTTGGGGGGTTTAGCGACGTTTTATTAGTACGTCACTATTAGTCGCCAAAAGCGACTAATAGCGACGTCTAACGACTACAGTTTATTAAATGGGAACCTGTGTCGCAAGTTCGTCGGCACACGTCGCTGATGTAGCGACTCGTAGCGACGCAATTTAAGCGGCGTCGTCGTATATTAAATTACAGCGACATTTAGCGACGTCCTTTTCAGACGTCGCTAAATGTTTCATATAGGCTGCGAGGGTTTTCTTTTCGATCATTCACAAATTTCTCCCCTTAATTTTTTGCGCGCTCCTCCTCCGCGGCTCCTTCGGCAATCTCCCTCCTCCGGCCTCCTCCTCCTCCCTTCTTCTCAGGTAGCTCCCCCATCTCTCTTTCTCTCTCTCTCTCTCTCACACACACACACACTCCCCTGTCCCCGCCGCCCCGGCTCCGACGCTTTCCAGTTTCTCCTCGTCTTCTAGCTCTCTCTCTCGCTTCTAGTTCGTGTCTACGAGAGCGTGGACTCGCCGCACGAGCAGCAGTCTGTACGTATGTGTTTTGTGATTTTGTTGGTTTGGACACGTCGTGTCCTACTGTATGGACACGAGACTCACAGTGTGACACCTATATATGTACACGACTAATATCAACTGTCAATTTGATGTTTTGCTGGAATTCGAATTCCAATTTAGGGTTCGAGCCCTATTTACTGATACTGAGAGTTTTTTGGGCATTTTCAGGATTTTGAAATGAAGAATAAATTGACTAATAATGTTAATTAATTGATGTATACATGTATACATGTCTGTGATAATGTTTAGATGAACTGGGATTCATGGGATGCATGTTTGGTTTGTATTAATCAACGATACTATGTATACTGCCCCTCTTTAACAGTATACTATGTATACTGTTAACACATAACCCCCTGGACACCAATACTGTAAGCTTGAGCTTGGCTTGACTAGAATTAATCAAGCTCGAGCTCGAGCTTGATAAGTTTTTCATTTTAGAGTTTGAGCTTAGTATCGGGAAATATGAGTTTGGTATCGAAAAATATGAGTTTGGAAAAATATGGATCCATGATTTGGTGCAGCAGCAGCAGCTTCTCATAATCAAAACTGATGTGGTTAGCCATTGGCCTTGATTTTTAGTTCAGGTTCTATAAGGAATTTGCATTAATCAAAACTGATGTGATCAGGACATTGGGGGTCTAATTTTGAGCTGTGTGAGGAGGAGGAGTGTGTCTGGGTTTTGAATTACATTGGGGTCTGATTTTGGCTTAAATGATCATATCGATTTGTTGAGTATTGGCTTTCTATATATTTGGATTGTTGTTCATTTGTTGTTCATTCGTGGATTCTCTACATTCATGGATTCTCTATATTATTATAAGCTGTGTGAGGACAGTAGGCCATCTCCATTGGGGTCTGATTTTGAATTACATGTTTCTAATGTGAGGGGTGTGTCTGGGTTTGGAAGTAACTGTCCCATTAATCTGATTTTGAATTACATGTACCATCCAAACATTGTTCCTGCAGCCATTCGACTGGCGAGACAGAAATCTATGTACGACATTTGTTATAAGAAATTTGCATTAATCTACGGTACGACAACGTGATCAGGACATAGTCCCTGCAGCCATTCGACTGGCGAGACAGAAACTATGTATCCGTAGATAAAGTTGACTGTCCTCCGACCCCCATCACTCGGCAATGATGATACGACAACCTAACACTACATCTTTTAGTAGTAGATAATGTCTTAGTATTACATTTTGTGGGTTCATCTTATTGATTCTGTTACATCCTTCAGATACTAGATTCGATAAGAACATATACTACACCATATGTACAAAATATAGATGATTCACACTAATGTATGCTAGACTGAATTTTGGGTTGCGTTCTGAGCCATTCGTCCCCACACTTGGCAATTAAGCATGTAAAATATATCGTTAAAAAACATAAAATTTCGGGTTGTGTTCTGAGCCATTCTTCACTTTCTGCAGTAATTATCTTAAAATGGATATGAATTACTATCTGCGAAACCGTTTGTGGATGTACAATCGTCATCCTGATGAATTACTATTTGTGTTAATCTTTGCAGAATTATCTTAAAATAGATATAAATTACTATCTGCGAAACCGTTTGTGGATGTACAATCGTCATCCTGATGACATATGCGGTGTGAGGGATGAATTTATACAGGGTGTGCAACAGTTCCTGCAGTTTGCCAAGGCATTCCCTCAGTACATGGACCGTACAAAAATTAAGTGTCCATGTGTGAGATGTCGCAACTTGAAATATCATTCGAAAGTGGATGTGACATATTATTTGTATTCGAGGAGTTTCATGTCAAATTATTATCAGTGGACCGCACACGGAGAACTTGTGTCTTTAGCCTCCGAGCCGGAGCCTTATGTGGAGCCTTATGTAGATGTCCACGAGCATGCTGATTACGACCAAGGGTGGACGAACATGGTTTTCGATGCTGCGGGGCCTAGTTTCGATCCGAACAATCAATATGCAGCTGAGGATGTCACTACCACAATTTTAGTTTGAGGTTATTTTTTTGTCATTTTTGAATTATTTGAATTTAAAATATATTATTAGGAATTTTAAATAATTTAATTGAATGATGTGATTTTAAATACTAAAATAATTATTGCCTTGTGATTTGGTTAGCCTAACCTAGATTGGACCTAACCTAGATGGGTCATGACTAACTTAGTGAGCCACTTTGAGAATTAGATGGTTTGGTTAAGGGGGTTAAGTCAAGTTAGTTATGGTTTAGTGATTTGCAAAGAACTAGGATAGAACCCTTTTGTTCTAGGCCATATATTCCCCTTGATTCAATCCTAGCCATAGGATGAAACCTAAAAACCCTAACCCTAACTTTATGACCAGCCAAGAGACCCCCCCTTGCCTATATAATGTCTCTATGGAGATTTGAGCCACTTTCTTTAATAGTTCTTCATTCTCTTAAGGAAATAGGTAAGCTTCATTTATTTCCTTCCTAGTTTAATCAATAGGACTCCTTTTTGATTGAAATTTCTTCCATTAAGATCTAATCAATGTTTTCTTGCTGATGGTGGAGTCAAATCTCAGATTTGCATCAATTTGGGGATTTGGGGTGGCTTTGAAGAACTCCTTGGAAGAGACTTTTTGTGTAAAGAACAAACAACAGGTACATTCTATTCCACCCATTAAAACTAGGTTTAAATTGCATATTCATCTAGCCCTAGGTGTCCTGATTCTGTAGGTATAGGGTTTCCCAAGTTTCGTGTCCTGTACGTGTCCGTATCGGACACGTAACAGTGACAGGCGCAGGTGTTGGCATTTCGTTCGAATTTTCAAATTGTGTTTGAATGAAAATTTGCATTTTGGTGTCGCTTACACGATTCTTGTGCACTGAAGTAGTTTCTGTGTCGTGTCGTGTCGATATAGACACATGCACACACGGGTTCACGCGCACGTGCACGAGCACTGTAGCTCCCCTGCTACCAGTGTGCTCGTGCAGGCTGCCCAAGGCACGTGGGCGCGTGCCACTGGACGTGGAGCTTGGGGCAGTGTCTGACACGACACTCCCCAAGTCTCGTGTCACTTGGTGGCGTGTCGTGTGCGTGCGGACACGTGCACAGGCCAACCAAGCTCGCGCAGCCGCGTGTGCAAGTGTGCGATGGTCTGGACGCTTGTGTCTGGTGGCTGTGGACACGACACTGAGGGTATGACACGTGCACACATTTGATGTTATTTACCAACCTAAATTCTATGAGTTAGTGTTGTTTTTATTGTAGAATGGGAATTCCCTATTCTTTTCTGATACTGAAATGTATCAGTGAGCTTTGAACTGCCCTATTTTGTTTCCTGTGTTTAAACCCTATAAATTAGTGATTAATTGATTTCTAATTTAGGTCCTAATCATCCCCTAATCTCTGTTAGTATAAGCTAATCATTATGATGGGGAAATCGTTTGTGGGTTGAGTATTTATGAAATCTGAGATTGTGGTATCAGTGAAATATTCACTGTTTTGTTCCTATTTGATTCCTTTAAATGGTTGATAACATGTTGTAGGTGATGTTTTAATCTACTACACATTTAGCATCATGTTAGGACTGTTAGGATGTTTTTAAACCTGAGTTTCAAACCCCTGAACTAATTCCCATTCCTTGCATTCACTGAATCATTTTTCACTGTTAAATTTCCTAAGCTGTGATTGGAAATCATGTTAATTCACTAAAGTTCATGTTTAAATACCCATTTGTTCATGGTAACTGGAATGGTTCTCCTCCTCTTTAGCTGAAATTGATTAATGACCAACTGTCCTGTGCATTTGATTCTTTGAATAGGAATGAACTGTTGACATGAAACCTGAGATTTCATTCCTGTCACACACAGGAATTGGTATCCCTGTTTTTAGCCCAATCCTGAATTCCCAGTTGAACTGATTGTTGGTTTAGGATTTGATATGTAGAAGTATGCATACACTGCATACATCCCTGTCTTCAATTCCTGCACTAAAATCCTATTTTTCCTGAAATGTTCATGCTTTTAGAACTCAAACCCTTGTTCTTTGAAAACCTGAGATTATGCAAAGCCTGATTCTAAATTATGCTATTGAGGGCTGTCACTTAGTTTATGGTTTAATAGGAAGTCTAATGGGTTCACAAATCAATTTCAGTTTTCATTTAAACCTGAGATAGGTCAAATCTGAAATTGTGTTTTGAATGTTTGAACTAAATGAGTGTTAACTGTCTTTATGAAACCAAAAACCTGAATTTACAGATATCTGAGATTGTTTACTTGTCACATTTCCTGGAAATTGACTTATATTCCTTTTTTCACTGTCACCTGCCTACCCACACACACACACTGCATATATATTCCTGCACACTATTTTTACACTGCCTACACTCCTTAATACCCACAGCATACATGTCCCACACTATAAAATCTGAGAACACTAACTGGTTCCCTCCCTTCTTTATGAAATCTGAGATTCTAAGTTATTCACTGTTAATTGCTTCCTAAAGTTTTCCCTATGACTGAACACATACACCTACATCCTAACACACCCTATCACTTAATCTCCCTGAACACTGTCAAATTCTTGATATTAAGGTTCAATGTATACACACACAATTCTTTACACATCACACACATGTTTTCACTCATAACACACACAATTATATGCACCCTATATATATGTATAAATATATATAGATAATTCCTAACCTATATGTGTGTGTGCAATTATATATGTTATGTGGGTAATGGATATACTAGCCTATGTGTTGTGTGATAGCTCATGTGCTAGGTACATATCTATATGTATATAAAGATATACATATACATTCATATGTGATAGTGGTATAGGTATATATATGGTATTTAGCCTATGGCCTAGGGTTGTGTTTGCTTAGCTAATGAGCCTAGATTGAGCTTGTACAGCCTTATTAGCCCTAGAATAGACTTGCTAGACTAAAGTAGACTAGTTTAACTTAGTTTGACCTAGTTGACTTCTAAAGTTGACCAGAGTTGACCAAGAGTTGACTTTGGCCTAGTCTGACCTAGATTCATGTAGAATGCATTGCAGTGCTTAACTTTACTATTCTGGACTTGTTGTGACTTGTGCTGTTCTGAATAGGAGCCAGACACCACTCCTCGGACAGTACTTTTCAGTTGGACACTCAGATACCAGACGAGTACATTCTCTGATCATTTCATATCATGTTTAGGATTATATTTCCTGTTTTAGACTATCTTACTTGATGCTGACACGTTGGTAACACGGATTGGTACTATATGGATCCCTTCATGAGATGTTATCCCCCTCGGGAGCATCAGATACTTTTGTCATGTGTGTTTCACTTACATCATGTATCATATGCTTCTATTATCATGAATCTTCGGGAATCAGCTAGTGACTCATGTACCCTCATGATCACCGAGCCTTCACGAATCAATTCATGAATCACCCTTTTTGGACAACGTAGTATAATCATGAATCTTAACGTAACTTGAATGGATCCTTGTGTATTGATTGGGGATGGGGGAGTATAAATGAACATGTGAATAAATCTAAGTAGTGTAATCATGAATCAATTCCCTGTAGTGTAATCATGAATCAGTCCTTAGCCATTCACATGTTTATTCAGTACTCTGAATCACTAGTGCTGTCTCTCTTTATATATATCATAGATATTTACTACAGTCTCTCTCTTACATTATGATATTCTTCAGTTTCCTGTATTTTATTCTCTAGCATGATTATATTTCCTTTCCTGCTATGACTTGTTGAGATATATTGTGCTCGCTCCTGTCCTGACTGGACCTGTTGAAATATTACAGAGGATGAGGACGAGGCTGGTGTGGATACCTATTATGGTGCTACCTTAGATGAGTGTCTGGACCTGGACCAGCAGCAGGTCCCACTAGCTGTGGATGACACACCCTTAGACTAGGATGTTTTTCATTTGCAGTATTCTATGGATGATTGTACTTATTGATACTTGGGACCTGAGATTATGTATTATCTTAGACACTTAGACTCTCTGATGTACTTGGAATTTTTCTTTCATTTTAGCAGTTTCTATTATCTATCTATCTGTCATTTATCATCTGTATTTCCTTGAGTTCTATATCATATCGTGCTTCTGTTTCCTTAGTTGTGATTGGGTTTACCTTTATCATGTCACCCCCATTAGGGGAGTATAAACTGTTTAAGCTTTATATTGTTAGATGTTGTGACCTAGGACAGCGTTCTACCGCTGACACTGCGGCGTAGGCTGGACGTACCCACGTCTCGTGCCCTTACTCTAGGGTGCGGGTCGTGACAGAGGAGGCACCGAATGCCGATGCTGCAAAGTTCATGGAGTTGCTGGAGAATGCAAGGACTCCTTTATATCCTGGTTGTGATGACCATTCACCGTTGGAGGTGATTACAAGATTGTTGAGCATAAAATCAGATTTTAACATGTCTCAAGAATGCTACAACCGAATCCTGGAGTTAATTAAAGATATATTGCCGGAGGGTGGCAAGTTACCTAAAGACTTCTACCAATCCAAGAGAATGGTGAGATCGCTCTGGATGGGGTATGAAAAAATTGATGCATGTCGCAACGGATGCATGTTGTACTATAAGGACGACAAGGATGAAGACGCCTACAGATTTTGTGGTGCCGATTGCTTCAAGGCAACTAGTACAACAAGGACTTCTGGTGCACGTAAGCCAACAGATTCGATGCACTATTTGCCTTTGACGCCGCGGTTGCAGAGGTTGTTTATGGCAAAGGAGACAGCTGATCGTCACTAAACGTCGCTAAATACGACGTCGCAAAACGTCGCTATGTGTCGGCACTATAGCGACGTAAAAACGTCGCAGAGCGTCGCCATTTGGCTCTCAAGCCAGGTCAGCATCGATGTATGTAAAGTCGCTAAACGTCGCTAGGTGACGTCGGCAAATGCAGTCATTTTACGTCGCTGGTAGTCGCTGAATTAGCGACGCGGATGCGTCGCTAAGTGTCGTCGCAATAGCGATGTATTGCGACGTCATGGTGTTTAGCGACTAGGTAAATCGCGACTACGTCCAAACGTCCCTAATTGGATTTAGCGACGTATTTTCCCTAGTTAGCGACGTCCTCTGGCGTCGCTGATTTTCCCTAGTTAGCGACGTCCTCTGGCGTCCTCTGGCGTCGCTTTTGTGCTTATCAATTAAAGTTAATTATAATGATATAATCTCATCAAATATTGTTGACCTATCTTTGAGGCAAAAAAAATTAGATGCATTGTATATGGATATGGTTTATAGGGTCGGTGGACAACCCCAAGATTTACTTACATATTCTTGTGAATATTTAGTCGTATTTCCAATTTCAATGGTGTTGGTGTGGATATACCACACGTGTCATATGAGGAGGTCAGGACCTGTGCCACTATGGACGTGCGCCCTTGAGAACCATAGACAGGCTAGGCTCGAGCTTGAGCCTCGGTATGTATATCACTAAATATCTCAAGTGTTCAGTTGTAACGCCCCAGAACCAGAATACTGGAGAGCAGGGGCGTACATAGCCAGCTACGTATTTGAAGTGTAACCCGCCTCGCTATACGGTCACGGCTGTCTAGATACATGAGGGTTTAACTACAAGCCAACTGTCTCCTATGGTCATGAACAAGCCTATTGTCTCAATCTCAAGCAAGCAATAATAGTTACAAGATGTCAGAGCACCAAATATATAATAGCAAGGCGTCCCATACATTACATATTGGATGATCATGAAGCTAGTCGTACAAAATATCAAGACTAGCAAGAGTTCAGTCATACATGATCAACCCTAGGATCTGTCAATCATGTTACAGCCCGTAGGCAAACAGTAAATAAAGGTGCAATACGAGCTAACACGTGCTCGCCGGCTAAACGCCTCAAAAGAATAATTTTTACAATAAAGTGGAAGGGCAAAAAGAAACCCACTCGTTGTCAAGGTTACGCCTGGTGGTCACCATCTGGCTGGAAGACAGGTGGATCCTCTCACTACTAAAATCTGTCAAATCAGCGACGCCTCAGGACGTCGCTAAATAGGGAAAATACGTCGCTAATATCGATTAGCGACGTATTTAGCGACGTTTGCACGTAGTCGCGATTAACCTAGTCGCTAAACAACAAAACGTCGCAATACGTCGCTATTACGACGACACTCAGCGACGCGGACACGTCGCTAATGCAGCGACTACCAGCGACGTAAAACGTCATCATTTATCGACGCAACCTAGCGACGTTGAGCGACTTGACATGCATCGATGCTGACCTGGCTTGAGAGCTAAATGGCGACGTTATGCGACTTTGCTACGTCGCTATAGTACCGACATATAACGACGTTTAGCGACGTCCTACGTAGCGACATTTAGTGACGATCAGCGACGGTATTCATCACAGTTAGCGACGTTGTGATACTTACTTAGCGACGTTACCGTCGTCGCTGGACGTCGCTGAGAGTCGCTGAACGTCGCTAATCTTGAAAAAAAATACAGCATTTGCAGCATCTCCTGCAGCATTTGCAGCATTTGCAGCATCCCCTACACCATTTATTACAACAACGACGGTGTGTATCACGAACACAGTATCAAACAACACAGATACACAATCACGAACACGTTTGAAACACAATCTCATCAATCAACACAGATATATGAAAATTTGTAACAACAATGTCAAACATAATGGTCCACAACTTAATTGCCAAGTATGGGAACGAATGGCTCTGAACACAACCCAAAATTCATTCTAGCATACATTAGTGTGAATCATCTATGTTCTGTACATATGGTGTAGTATATGTTCTTATCGTATCTAGTATCTGAAGAATGTAACAGAATCAAGATGAACTCACATAATGTAATACTAAGACATCATCTACTACTATATAAGATATAGTGATAGGTTGTCGTATCATCATTGCCGAGGGATGAGGGTCGGAGGACAAATACCGCTCGAGTGAGCCAAAGGCATGCAGCTACTTTCCTCCCTCTCTCACGCTATCAACGTCACAACTTTTTTACCTCAAGTTCTGATCAAGCATCTTCCTTCTCCTCTCCTCCACCATGGCTCTGGACCCATCTGCTCCTCCCTACTCCCCTTCTTCTTATTTGACTCTCTCAGCCAAAGGCATCTTCCTTCTCCTCTCCTCCACCATGGCTCTGGACGTCGCTGAGAGTCGCTGAACGTCGCTAATCTTGAAAAAAAAATATACAGCATTTGCAGCATCTCCTGCAGCATTTACAGCATTTGCAGCATCTCCTACACCATTTGTTACAACAACGACGGTGTGTATCACGAACACAGTATCAAACAACACAGATACACACAATCACGAACACGTTTGAAACACAATCTCATCAATCAACAAAGATATATAAAAATTTGTAACAACAATGTCAAACATAATGGTCCACAATTTAATTGCCAAGTATGGGAACGAATGGCTCAGAACACAACCTAAAATTTATTCTAGCATACATTAGTGTGAATCATCTATGTTCTGTACATATGGTGTAGTATATGTTCTTATCGTATCTAGTATCTGAAGAATGTAACAGAATCACGATGAACTCACATAATGTAATACTAAGACATCATATACTACTATATAAGATATAGTGATAGGTTGTCGTATCATCATTGTCTAGGGATGAGGGTCGGAGGACAAATATCGCTCGAGTGAGCCAAAGGCATGCAGCCACTTCCCTCCCTTTCTCACGCTATTAACGTCACAACTTTTCTACCTCAAGTTCTGATCAGGCATCTTCCTTCTCCTCTCCTCCACCATGGCTCTGGACCCATCTGCTCCTCCCTACTTCCCTTCTTCTTATTTGACTCTCTCAGCCACATATGATATCTACCTCAAGTGTAGAGTCGGGGAAGAAGAAGTGGGCAGGAAGAGGAGGGGGAAGTAGCACAGCCGGCGGCATGATCCGGAGGAAGTACAGAGATTTTTTTCAACATCCGTAGGAGAACTATAAGGATATATCTTTTCACAACATATCACCTTGTCAAAGACCCTTAATGTGATAACCATGTTATCGCGGTATCGGAAGACTAACATGTCATAATTTTCTAAGCCGTGTGTTTTGACATAATCTTCCAAACTCTTTCCTGCTATGTAGTAATGCAAGATTACTACATAGGAGGAAAGAGTTGGGAGGAATATGTCAAAACATACGGCTTAAAAAATTATGACATGTTAGTCTTTCGACACCGCGGTAATATGATATTCACATTAAGGGTCTTTGACAAGATGACATGTTGTGAAAAAATATATCCTTATAGTTCTCCTACGGATTTGAAGAAAACATATGTACTTCCTCCGGGTCATGCCGCCGGCTGTGCTGCTTCCCCCTCCTCTTCCTGTCCACTTCTTCTTCCCCGACTCTACACTTGAGGTGGATATCATATGTGGCTGAGAGAGTCAAATAAGAAGAAGGAAAGTAGGGAGGATCAGATGGTTCCATAGCCATGGTGGAGGAGAGGAGAAGAAAGATGCTGAATCAGCATTGTCTTCTGGATCGTCCTCATCAAGGCATAACGGACTGCTCAGCGTGCCCAGCTTCTTCAACTTCTCGCTGGCTGCAGAGTCGAAATGGGAACGGGTCCTCTTTGCCGGCCCGGAGCTCTGATTCGCACTCGTCGCCTCGCTACCGGTTTTCTCTCCTCCTTTGATGCGGGTCATAAGAAAAGAAATTTTGTACCTCTTCTTCACATAAACATCATTGCCGCCTTGTACTCGAGCCTCCTCGTCTGTGACGCTATCCAACTTCTTGGTGCCTACATTGTCACTCGAATCTCCCCTTCGACTCGTATCGTCCTCTTCTTTGCCTGTCTTTTCGCTCACTGTCTTACAATCATCTGCTATCACCGTCGACTAATTCGACTCCTTCTTCGAGTCTTCCTCCTCCTCCTCCTCCTCCTCCTCCTCGGAGTCATCGGAGAAGGAGTCGAATGAGTCGGCGGTGATAGCAGATGATTGTAAGACAGAAAGCGAAAAGACAGGCGAAGAAGAGGACAATACGAGTCGAAGGGGAGATTCGAGTGACAATATAGGCACCGAGAAGTTGGATAGCGTCACAGACGAGGAGGCTCGAGTACAAGGTGGCAATGATGTTTATGTGAAGAAGAGGTACGAAATTTCTTTTCTTACGACCCGCGTCAGAGGAGGAGAGAAAACCGGTAGCGAGGCGACGAGTACGAGTCAGAGCTCCGGGCCGACAAAAAGGACCCGTTCCCATTTCGACTCTGCAGCCAGCGAGAAGTTGAAGAAGCTGGGCACGCTGAGCAGCCCGTTATGCCTTGATGAGGACGATCCGGAAGACAATGCTGATTAAGTTTTGCCTTCCTTGGATGGTATTGATTATGTAGATCCGTGTATAAAAGAGGAAGAGATTAGGAGTAGAGTGGACCCGGAGGGAAATAAGAGATTAGAAGCTGGGTCAATATCCAAGAAGCGAAAGAGAGTCGAGGATTCTGATTTTGATGGCATAGAGGAAGAGGTTCGCGACATAACGAGAGGGACAGCGAAGGGGGCAGATGAAGTGAGGCCGACGACGTCAAAGAGAAAGGCAGCACGGTCGTTAAAGGAAGGCGAAATATTCAACATCCTCAAGAATACCATCTGGAACGACAAAGGATACTTTGACAAAGGAGACCACCATGCTGTCAGGAACATCATCTACTACTATATAAGATATAGTGATAGGTTGTCGTATCATCATTGCCGAGGGATGAGGGTCGGAGGACAGTCAACTTTATCTACGGCTACATAGTTTCTGCCTCGCCAGTCGAATGGCTGCAGGGACCATGTCGTACCGTAGATTAATACAAATGGAACTGGAGCCAAAATACAGAAACCAAAATACAAAATACAGAATCAAATTCCTGGGTTCGCCAAAAATACAAAACACAGTTCTAATTCATATGTATTTTAAGTGTGAGAACGGATGGCTCAGAACACAACCCAACCGGAGAGGATACTCTGAGAGATCCATCTGAGTAGGACGTATACTCTGAGAGATCACATTTACAAGAATGATATCAGTAGTGGGATTGAGTGTGTACGTCCTACTCAGATGGGTCTCTCACCGTTACTATTTTTTTCTGACAGCATGGTGGATGTGCTCCGTCAACAGATTCTTGCTCCGAGCCAAAACTTTGCCCCGGAGCTCAAGTGGACATCCTTCGTGTAGAGCTCGAGTGAGAGGTTCCTGACAGCATGGTGGTCTCATTTGTTAAAGTATCCATGCTCGTCCCACAACCAATGTGTGATGAGTACGGATACTTTGACAAAGGATACCACCATGCTGTCAGGAACCTCTCACTCGAGCTCTACACGAAGGATGTCCACTTGAGCTCCGGGACAAAGTTTTGGCTCGGAGCAAGAATCTGTTGACGGAGCACATCCACCATGCTGTCAGAAAAAAATAGTAACGGTGAGAGACCCATCTGAGTAGGACGTACACACTCAATCCCACTACTGATATCATACTTGTAAAGGTGATCTCTCAGAGTATACGTCCTACTCAGATGGATCTCTCAGAGTATCCTCTCTGGTTGGTTGTCGTATCATCATTGCCGAGGGATGAGGGTCGTAGTACCAATACAATCCAGAGATTGACACAGTACTAATTCATATATGTAGTCTAATACAAATAGTCTAATACAAAAACAACCCAATACAAATAGTCCAATACAAATAAGTACTAATAGCTAATGAGAACCACGCAGCTCACGCAAATGCTCAGTGATACGATCACGCAACCACCTCAAAAAAGTGAGATCTTTGGCGTGAGGAGAGATGTAGTCCCTTGCAAGTGTTGCATGAATAGAACTCCCGGTCTCACTAGCTACCGGTGCTGGATGAATAGAACTCCCGATCTCACTAGCAACCGGTGCCACTTCCCCCTTAACTGTAGGAGGAGCCACCTCAGCATTCACTGTTTCCCTCAAACGACGTGCCGCTCCTCGGGTCATGGGTGCCATCTGGTAAGATCGATATTCACAAATAATATAATTATAACATAAGCAAGCTAACTAAAGGAACCATCATGTAATTTGAGTACATTTTCGAAAGCAGATAAAGTACAAAAAATTTAATTTTTTGCCAAGTGTGAGAATGGATGGCTCAGAACACAACCCAAGATTCATTCTAGAATACATTAGTGTGAATCATCTATGTTCTGTACATATGGTGTAGTATATGTTCTTATCGTATCTAGTATCTGAAGAATGTAACAGAATCAAGATGAACTCACATAATGTAATACTAAGACATCATCTACTACTATATAAGATATAGTGATAGGTTGTTGTATCATCATTGCCGAGGGATGAGGGTCGGAGGACAGTCAACTTTATCTACGGCTACATAGTTTCTGCCTCGCCAGTCGAATGGCTGCAGGGACTATGTCCTAATCATGATGTCGTACCGTAGATTAATGCAAAGTCCTTATAGCAAATGTCGTACATAGATTTCTACCTCGCCAGTCGAATGGTTGTAGGGATAGTGTCTGACTTGGTGTATCTCACCATTTTTCCAAAATGCCTGACATTCTACCTCGTCAGTCGAATGGCTGTAGGTGTATTTCTACCTAGGTATCCAGTCTCTCATACAGGACCTACCTATCTGCCTTTAACATTCCAGGTTACTCAAGTAGGTAAAACATTCCAGGTTACTCAAGTAACCTGTCATGCAACATTTGGTGTCAACAGCATTCCTTATTAATTGTAACATGCATACTATCATATCCCAACTCTGTCAAAACCTGACCAACATACCCTATACTAATCATTCCATATTTCAGTAATGTCAGTGAGCTAAATCATACTCAACTATCGAGAATACTTAAGAGAAAACTCATTCACAGGATTAGTATCCATCTTTCGTGACATAGCTGAAATTTTATAGGGCTCGATAATAATTATTAGTCAATTTATTCATCATTTCAAAACCCTGAAAATGCCCAAAAAACTCCCAGTATCAGTAAATAGGGCTCAAACCCTAAATTAGAATTCGAATCCAAGCAAAACATCAAATTAACAGTTGATATGCCCAAAAAACTCCCAGTATCAGTATATAGGTGTCACACTGTGAGTCTCGTGACCACACAGTGGGACACGACATGTCCAAACCAACAAAATAGGTGTCACACGAACTAGAAGCGAGTTCACACTCTCGTGTCCCCTGCAGCGAGTCCACTGTGAGTCTCGTGTCCCCCGCAGCGAGTCCACGCTCTCGTAGACACGAACTAGAAGCGAGAGAGAGAGCTAGAAGACGAGGAGAAACTGGGAAGTGGGGACAGAGGATCACCTGAGGAGGAGCTACCTGAGGAAGAAGGAGGAGGAGAAGGAGGAGGCCGGAGGAGGGAGATCGCCGGAGGAGCGCCGCGGAGGAGGAGGCCGGAGGAGGGAAATCGCCGGAGGAGCATCGCGGAGGAGGAGCGCGCAAAAAATTGGGGGGAGGGGGAAATTTGTGAATGATCGAAAAGGAAACCCTCTCCGCCTATATGAAACATTTAGCGACGTCCTTCTCTGCCGTCGCTAAACGTCGCTGATATTTAATAAACGGCGACGCTACTTAAAATGCGTCGCTACACGTCGCTATATCAGCGACGTGTACCGACGAACTTGCGACGTAGATTCCCATTTAACAAATTGTAGCCGCTAGACGTCGCTTTTAGTCGTTGTTGGCGACAAACAACGACGTCTTAGATAAACGTCGCTAAACTCCCAAATATTAGCGACGTTTTATCTTGGAGTCGCTAAATACGTCGCTGATATGACTTATTTTGGTAGTGTCTGGTGCTGCTCTGATATCTGGCCACACAAAACCAGCTGGGTCAGACCCTAGAAAGAGCAAGTGTCACAAAGGAGACTTCACTTAGGAACTAAAACCAGCATATCGCAATAGAATATTAAAGATAAATAGTAAATAAAGAACTGATAATAATAGAGATAACAACAGTAAACTGAGTATGAAGAAACCATTCAAGTGGTCAGGTCACAATCCTTAAACCAAACGAGGACCGGGGTTGCAGCCCTTCACCTGAATAGAAACCCGTCTCAAATACTATTGGTACAGTGAAGACAATAAACGAAGAGAGGACACAGAACTGCTCCGGGAGCCAGTTATAATCCTTAAACCAAACAAGGACTGGGATTGTAACCCTTCGCCTAAACAGAACTGGACCCCTGATCTTTATTGCTAAGGGCAGTATAAATAATCATGGTATTAAGGTAAGGTAAAACATGACGAACATGGCATGGGGTTGAAATAAGACAATAAACGAAGAGAGGACACAGAACTGCTCCGGGAGCCAGGTTACAACCCTTAAACCAAACAAGGACCGGGGTTGTAACCCTTCGCCTGAACAGAACTGGACCCCGATCGTTATTGTTAAGGCAAGCATCAATAATCATGTCATGTCACAATCTTGCACAGGATCAGGATAAGACTAAGCTGGAATAAACTCATCCAATCAATCACGGCCAATCAAGAGTACGGCTTGATACTTTTAACTAACTAGGATTATCACAGGCCTAGTTACTAGCAAGATGCAATAAAATTATCCCAACAGCCACAAGCCCTGCAGACCATCCGATTATCCAGGTCGAATGTCCGTTTATGAAGAATGCAACACGTGACTGTGTGCTGAAAATGTGCCCTACTCGTCGGTAGGCTACAAGTCCACTTGAGCGCCCAGATAACGGGATTGCCTGTAGCTGGAAAATCTCTTCATGACTACTGGATTATTCTAGTTATTAGCCTTAGTTGAATTCAGTAGGTACCCCTGACCGTGGTATTCAGGGGTCCCTGTCCTAGACATGATGTAAGACAAGACTGGTTTATTTGTACAAGCACAATCGTCCACGGTATCAAGAGAATGATTACTAGCATGTCAAGATAGCCGTCACAACGGCGTTCCAGATTACATGTCATGTTTACTTGTCAAGAGTGCGCCACGACGGACCACTATCATGTTCTATCCTTACATTATAATAAATAAAAAAACTTGTATAAAATAGCTAGTAATATACTCTTGAAGCCAAGAAAAAGATCTACCACTTTCATGTTGGGAGTTAGGAGAAATTCTGGCCACAAATCGGCCAAATAGGGCATAAAATGGCCAAAAACAGCCAAAATAGGCACTATGCGGCACTATTCAGCATTATGCGGCACCCCCATATGCGGCTTGGACACTATACGGTACTATGCAGTACTCCCATATACGGCTCAGATACTATACGGCACTCCTATATACGGCTCGGACACTATGCAGCACTATGCGGCACTATGCGGCACTATGCACCACTCCCATATATGGCTCGGACACTATACGATACTATGCGGCACTCCCATATACGGCTCAGACACTATGCAGCAATATACGGCATTATGCAGCACTTCCATATACGGCTCGGACACTATGCGGTACTATACGGCACTCCCATATGCGGCTGGGCACTATGTTCATATGCGGCTGGACACTATGCGGTACTATACAGCACTCTCTTGTACGGCTGGGCACTATGCAGCACTATTCAGCACTCTCTTATGCGGCTGGACACTATGCGGCACTATGCAGCACTCTCTTATGCGGCTGGGCACTATGTGTAGTGCCCCGTCCCGCTCAGTCAATCGGAGGAATCGAAACGCCAAAGGCGTTCGGACTTAGCCTTACAACGGCTACTCGGAGACATAGCTCGGTCGAGGCGACCGCTCGCTCAGGTGGGATAGTTTCGGTGAATTTGCTTCATCTTAGCCTTCATATAATAAATTGCTTGTTTTCAACTTGCACAAGTAGGCTTGATAATAAAAGTGACGAATCCACATAGCTAAAGGGAATAATCCCGATAGGTCGAATTGAGTTAGAATATGGAAAGGTCCAACGGTCGGCTTAGAGTTGGTGCACGGCGTGCTTTGAAAATGACACTTGGTCCTTCGTCCCGTGGCTTGGGAGAAGAAAAGTTGGTTGAGAAGGCGAAGTCATGAATCGTAGCCTAAGTCATAGGTGTCACGCCCCGCTCCCGTAGGAGCGATCGTCCTCGCTAAGGCGTGATACCGCACGAGCCTAGATTGCGCTCGTGCAAGACAGTTTCATAACGGCCGATTATATCGGTGGCGACGGGGTCTTCGCACAGAAGTTCCAAGCAGAAACATTGAACATTGCAGCAGAAATTTAAAACAAGCACACATGAACATAAGTCATTCAAAAGAAGTTCTTTATTGATATTGAATACAAGATTATATTTGTGGACGCAAGGCCAAATTACAAGTCTCTCGTGCTCACTTTTCTCTTATTTTACAATTCACTCTGCTCTCTCTCATCTCTCGATACAATGCTTGAACCCAGCGGAAGCTTCGGAAGGCGATGTCCATACATTATGTCATGTATAAGTCTTCAATTCGCACGGCCGCACGCTTCGAATAGCCAAGGAACTCCGTGCATCGACGCATCCAAGCGAGCTCCGCGCCACGAGCTTCTACCTGTGCCTGCACATAAATACTGTGTGGGTGTCAGTACTCAACTGTACTGGTGGAGTGAGCTTCTCGCCCACCCATACATAACCGACACGTTCATTTACTTTGTGCAGCTTAAAACTCTTTCGATTGTCTTTCTAGTCTTGCCTTAGGATTCATTTTAGGACGAGGACGTCCGACCAAACCGATGTACCAAGACATGTTCGTGCTATAATTCCAATGTGTGCTTCGATCGAGGCAGTACCTCATTGTGCATGTACTTGACCCAACTTGAACTCGGGACGACAGGGTCGGGCCATACTCTATTCGCGACTTAGACATATTCGAGACAGTGCTACGCCGAGGAGCAACTTACACGGACTCGGCCGTGCCAAGACCTTTACTTGAACTCAAGTGCCTCAAGCCTATTCTCGTGCCAATGACGTCAAGGGGACGACTCGTGCAGGTCGTGCCGCTAGACTTGATTTGTGCCTTAAGACCTTGCTTAGACTTGTATATACTTCAAGATTGAGGCCACGTCTCGCAACTTATCAAGACTTTATCCATGCTACCGCCTAGCGGTCTTTCTATTCGACTCATGAACCAACTTAGACAAGACTTGCCAAACCTAGTATCGATCTCATGGACATCCGTATGCCAAGTATCGTGCTAAGCACGGTGCCTATGCTGCAGCCCAATCCTAGGCCCAGACATTGTGTTACCGACTAGACATGATTCCAGTTCTAAACCCAATCCAAAGGCATACACGCGGTGTGCCGCTATTGCCGACACATCTACATGAGTGGTCACTAGCAATGTCAAGCTATCTTAGACTGGCTCGTAGGATATCGGCTCGTCCCTACACGGGTAGCTAGTCCGGAGGCGCCGAAGTCTTCCATGCGGTTATCCAGCATCCTACTTTGAGCCGCAACTCGCTTTCCCCGGGCCGAATGATTCCGGCGCTCCGGCAATCATTCGAGAAGACTACACCTTGTCGACAAGTTGTCCAATGACCATGCATACTCAACTCGATCTATCAAATTCTTCCTTAACATGACCATGCTTTCCTTTAACTCTCTCGAGACTTAACGAGACTCCCAAGCCGCGGGACCGATCTCGTGTGCGAAACTTAACAAGACTTAGCGAGACTCCCAAGCCGGGGGACCATCTCGTGTGCGGGACATATCAAGACGTAGCGAGACTCCCAAGTAGCGGGACCGATCTCCGCGACAACAAGTCGCATGGACTTCCTTTGATTGTGGCATACTCTTTACTAGATCCATCGTAGTTCGTGCCTTAGACAGGCCTGGTTCTATAGGCGACGCTATCACTCAAGTCATATACTTATACGACGAGCCTTGTTCTCAAGGGACTACGCGACTTGACAACCGCAGATAGAGCGGAACAGTGCTAGAAATGGCTTCGATAGCCCAACGCAACTCTTGTCTAACTTATTCGAGCAACGATTCGATGAGCAAAAGCTACGCCGAGCTTCGCATTGAGGGAACGTGCCATGCACGCGTTCGACTTGAACAACCAAGTTCTCGGGTGCCTAGATTTAAGCCAACAAGCCGTGCAAGATGACTTAACTTACGGGACGTGCGAAGGCTATGCCAAGCCTTGCGGGACAGGACCGTGCATGCTTTATTAAGCATTCATGCGGGCGACACCTATGACTTAGGCTGATTCGGGTGTTGGGGAAAAACGACGGGACCGTACATGCTTTTCAAGCATTCAAGCGGGCGACGCCTATGACTGTAGGTCCTAAAAAAATAAGTTGCACTTATCAACAAAGTCAGAAAATCAAGAAATACAACTTTCAAGTGAACTGCGCAGACATCAGATTGCGCATCATTCCGATTGCGCACAATGGACTGCGCACACTTTCAACTGCGCAGGCTGACGTGGCAATGTCATCATTATCTGACAAAATCAAATCTTTCTGACAGCTGACAGCACAAAGAACGAGGAGACTGTTCGTTTATTGTGTCGTACAGTGCTCGAGGACAGGTGTACATGCAGCGTAATCCAGTGCCTGCGCAATCCAGAGTCTGCGCAACCCATTTCAGCGCAATCCGAAGTCAGCGTAATTTATGTGGCGTACTTCATCATGTCAACTAACAAAAGTACACGTGGCATTCATGCCATCAATTGCTCGTTACATAGCAACCGTCTTCACACGATCATGCGCATTTCAATCAAATGATGCCATGTGTCCAAGACAGTCAGCCCATGACCAGACAACTGCCTGCGCAGTCTGATGTTGCGCAATCCAGTTCTTGTGCAATCCAACTTGCGCCATCCAGAATAACTAAAAAATTAGTTATTTCCAGAACTCTATAAATAGAGTTTCAAGTCTTCATTCAAGGAGAACACAGATCAGAGATCAGAGATAGAGAGATCAGACATAAAAGTTCAGAAATATCAGAGAGTTCAGGAGTTCTTGCCCAAGTGCTGCTGCATTCTTCCGAGGCTTTTGCCTTCAACTTCCGAGGCTTTTTGCCTTCAACTTCAACTTCAGAGGCTACCGTCTTCAAAGTTCACATCGTCCAAGGGATAAAGCAATCGTCTTCTAGATTGGATTCCTACAGTTGTACCTTTCCCAGAATTCTTGTAATCTTTACAAAGTTTGTATCAATAAAGTTTCATACTTTTGTTTTTGCAAACAAAATGGCGACTCTGCTGGGGACGACTTTCTTCTCCGACGAGGAAGTGACAACTCAATGTGACGTAGCGTCTATCGGGAAGACGTAGAAGACTCTGGTTGTGAAGGTCAACCAGACAGCCTATGAAGCCATGATCAACTCTAAGACCACTCCTCGCACTGCAACCACTTCTGCCACGAGCAAAGTGCGCCCAGTGTGGGTCTCCAAGACTGCTGCGCAGTCCATCAACTCTGTCAGCAAGACTACTGCGCAGTCTGCCAAGAAGCATGCTACACAATCTGCTGCACAGTCTACAGTTGCTGCCACTAAGACTGTTGCACAATCTGTCTCTGTCAAGAATGCTGCACAATCTGCTGTTGCCAGTACACAGAAGACTTCTTATGCTGCCTTGTCATAGTACAAGACTCATCTGCCTCTGGCGCAGTTGGCTGCCAATCTTCTTGCACAAACCAACAATCCAGCAACTAGAGTGCATCCCAAACACTCTGTGGCCAGAACTCCTGATGCACAAACCACAGTGTCTGTGGCCAGAACCAGAAAGTTCTCTGTCAAGGACTCTCCTGCGCAACCTGCTAGTGCGCCATCCACCTATGCATAAACCATATCTGCGCAATCCAAGAGAGATAGCCCTTTGGCTACTCTTTCTTCTTCTCACAATAAAAGGGAAGAGTGCTGCTCCTCTCCAACACCTTGCTGCTCCTGTGCAATCCACTGGGGGTAGGAAGTGCTCTAAGCACGGGAAGCTTCGCAAACCAAGCCAACGGTATTTGGATCTACTCCAAGAATCCTCTGAAGGAGTATTCCAACATACCCGTTCCCGAAGCCGAGACACAATCGGTCAAAGAAATCTTCAAGATCCTTCTGGTCGTTTCCTTCCTTCTCACTCAGGAGATGATTCTTTCTCCGACTATGATGCATACAGCGAAAGCTCAGAACAGACGGTGTCTTCCACTGTACCCAGAAAAGTGACAGCTTATGTTGTCAATGAAGATCCCGATGCTTCCAGTTCATCCAGCCAAGAACAAAGAATAGCTGCACTAGAAGATAAGCTGAAGACTATGGCAGAAATGGTCGCCAGTATGCATTCCATCATTGTGGCTCAGCACACGGTACCACCGACCGTACTGCCTGCAAATCCTGAAATCATAGCATCATCGGTGCCTGTCAATGCTGGATTGGGGGTAGCACCTACTCAAATACCTCCTGTACAAGTCCAACCTACACCAGTCAGTCAGGTGCTGGGGGTAGTGCTTATCATACTGTTCCTCCTCCTAATACTGTGGTTCAGCCCGCTCCTTCTACATCAGTAGAAGATTCCAATGAAGCTGTGAAGCTCCTGCGAACTCAGTTCGAAGCTTTCAAGGAGAAGGACAACTTGCAAATACTGGGGATCAAGCAACCTTACCCAGTTGAATGAAAGGAAGTCCCGTTTCCTCCGAAGTACAAGATCCCAACTATTTTGCTGTTTAACGGCATCACATCTCCCAGCCAGTTCATCAACCACTTTGAGGTTATGACTGTTCAACTTTAACCAAATGACGCTCTTCTTACCAGAGTATTCGTCGGCTGTTTAGCTGGCGTAGCATACGATTGGTACAGAAGCTTGCCCGATGGTTGTATCACCTCCTTCTCTGGCTTAAAGCAAATCTTCTTGGAACGATTTTACGAGGGGATCAATGACATGACTATGTCAGCCCTCAATAAAATCAAACAAAAGTATAATAAAACTGCTGAAAGTTTCATTGAAAGGTTCCGTCGGAAAGATTTGAAAATGCCTCCAGGGACTCCGACTGCTGTCACCATAGACACTTGTAAGGCAAATCTGTTGCCTATCATCAGCATGTGGACAGGGTCTACTCAATTCCAAGACTGGCCATCTTTCATTGTCAACGTTAAAGCAGCTGAAGTTAGCGCCGACAAATTCAAGCAGCTAGGGGTACAAATGTCTAACCCCGACCGGGATGAACATCAAACATTAGGTGGTGGCAATCGCCAGAACAACCGCAAACCAAAAGAAACTTTGAACATTAATTTAAACAAGAATAAAGAATCTCTGGCGGTTAATGTAGCTCCTCCTACGTCCACTTCTACTCCTTCTGCACCTCCACCGAGAGAACCTCGTCTTAAATTAGAATATTCCTTTGACGAGAATGACACTGCTAGCATCTTTGATTGCTTAATCAAAAGCAATAAAATCCAACTTCCAGATCCCAAGAAGCCCGATAAAGTCGGTAAGACTGATCATCCCAAGTACTGTGTCTATCACAGGTTCATCGGACATCCCACTCGAGCATGTTATGTGCTCAAAGGTAAAATTCAGGAGCTGGTCAACGCTGACGTCGTCACTCTGCAACAAGACGAGAAGACTGTTACTGCAAACATGGTAACAGTTCAGTTCGGTGACTTTCCTCCGCAGATGGTACAACATGGTCATTCCTATCCCCAAGGCTACTCTTGAGATTGAGAATCTCCCTCCTCTACAAAGTGAAGGTCTTGTCCCCTTGTCTCTGGATAATGGCGAGATTATGTGGATTCATCCGGATCTTGCTTCAGAGTTTGAACTTCCCTCTTCCTCCAAGAAGAAAGGTCGCTCCAAGGGCAAGACAAAGATTTACAATATGGTGTCTTTTGACCCCATAGTTGATAAAGAAATCCTGCTAGGCACCAGATCAGGGAAAGCCTATCTGACCGAAGCCCAAGAGAATCTTGCTTCTTCTTCTGAGCCTGCTCCAGTGCAGCCTGCTTCTACTGAGGATATTCCTACTGCTTCCTCACCGGTTGTGATACCCATTCCTCCCAAACCGACGGTCGCTGACAAAGTCAAACAGCAAGTCCGCTTTGACAAACCTTTGAAGAAGACATCTCCTTCCGGACTTGAAAAGCCTTACAACTTTGACATCTTGGCTCAATTGGCCAATACACCGGCCTGGTTGTCCATATTCGAGCTCTTACGCCTCTCCAAAGAGACTCGGGAAACTCTGAACGAGGCTCTCATGCAAGCTGAAACCTGTCTAGCTCTTCTGAAGAAGCCAAAAGCAGAACCAATCTCTTGCCTTCATTGTCATAGTGTGTTGGAGTTAATTCCAAACATAACTTTCACACAAGATGACATGTTGATGGAAGACAACAGGCACGATCGTCCTCTCTACTATACGGGATATGTCGACTCGATGAAAGTCGATCGTATCCTGATAGATCCAGGGTCTGCCCTCAACATTATGCCAAAGACAATATTGGATGCGCTGAAGATTTCAGTGCATAGTCTCTCCAGTACGATCACCACTATTCTTGGGTTCAACCAGGAAAGGAGTGAGCCTCTGGGCAAGATTCGCCTAAAACTCCAAATAGGAAATCTTCGCACAAAGGTTACCTTCTATATCATTGACAACCACGGTTGTTCTTACAATGCTTTGCTGGGAAGACCATTTCTGCACGAGCATAACATTGTTCCTTCGACTCTCCATCAATGTTTTAAATATGTTGATGACAATGGAGAGGTGCAAAAGGAGGTTGCCGATCTCTATCCTTTTAAAGGCATTAAGGCATACTGCAATGATGCACGTATATACAAGGACGAATTCATGAAGGTTGTCCTATCTCTGGATACTGAAGAAGAGCAAGAAACAGTACCTAAAGATACCCTCATCATTCCTGTCAAAGGGCGTATTTCTCATCCTCAATCCTCCAAGCCACTGGCTATTCACTTGCCAGTTCAAAAGTAATCTACTGATGATGATCAGGATAAAAGGGAGCTCATCTCTTCTGAGCCACTTGTTATCGACCTCCGTCGTAACAAGGACAAAAAGTAGCTCACCTCTTCTGAGCCACTTGTTATAGATCTATCTCATAACAAGGAGAAAAGGGAGCTCACCTCCTCTGAGCCGTTTGTTATCGACCTTCGTCGTAACAAAGCTATTCCTCCTCCACGTTCTTCTTCTCTCCCTCTTGTAATCAATCTGACTAAGCCTGCTAAGGCTAAAAGTCCTGCTGTAAATACCAATGTACAAATCAATGAAAAAGCACCTACTTTCTAGTATACTGATGTCATTTATCATGCTAAATGCTATTTGGATATGTTAGATAGCTTTCAATCATTTACAATGGGAGTTGTGCAATCTCTTCAAACAGAAGTTTCATGTGAACACCCAAAGGATTCATATCGTATTGTTCCTGCTCGTAAGAAAGGCGAACATCCAATACTTTTTAGTAAAAGATCGGAACAACAATTTAGTTATACGGATGATAGTAAAGTTAACGATACGGGACATCTTCAACTCCGTCGTTACAGTTAACAATCAAAAGACATCGTCCGAAAGATGGGTTACGACTTCAAGAGCGGCCTCAACTACGGTAAAGGTAGAAAGACTCCTCTCCGTACGGCTGTTCCAAAAGGAAAGTCAGATATGTACTACAGCAAGACCAAAAGAGGGCTTGGATATGCTTCTCCTCCGATGTTATCCCCAGCAGGCTCTGAATTTGACAGTGAAGAGCGTTCTAATTCTTCTGATTCCAGAATCCAGATCGTGGGATTCTGACACCAGTATCGGTCAAGTTCATAGGCTGACTGTATCTTCTAACATGGTCTCCGTTGAACTTCCAGAAGGCTATGACGAGGATGTTGAAGAAAGTTCTGAAACAGATCCTTGGGCTCAACGAATGGATACCCAATGGAAACTCCGATTCGAACAAAGAGAACCTCCTACTGAAGATCAATTAGTTCAAATTGATGTAGGAGAGAGCGGGTCACCTCGTCCAATATTCATCAACAAGAACCTTCCAGAGACAGACAAGCAAGAACTAATTCTTCTGATTAAAGAATATATTGATGTCTTTGCCTGGAGTTATGAAGACATGCCAGGACTAGATCCTAAAGTTGCTACTCATAAACTGAACATCTTGTCGAATGCAAAATCGGTCAAACAACAACAACGGTGTTTTAAGCCAGAAATGATGGACGCAATCGACGATGAAGTCAAGAAGCTCATAGCTTGTGGCTTTATTCGAGAAGAACAACATCCTGATTGGGTAGCTAATGTCGTCCCAGTTCTAAAGAAAACCGGCAAAGTTCGAGTCTGCATCGACTTTCGGGATCTTAATGAAGCAAGTCCAAAAGATAAATTTCCTCTCCCTATCACGGACATTATGATCGACAACACCTGTGGGTTCGAAAGAATATCTTTCATGGACGGATTCTCCGGATACAATCAGATTCGGATGCATCCTGAAGATGAAAAGCATACTTCTTTCCGCACTCCTCGTGGAGTCTACTACTATACCGTAATGCCATTTGGTCTCAAGAACGCTGGTACAACATACCAACGAGCCATAAGTACCATCTTTCGAGATCATTTGTGCAAGACTGTCGAATGCTATGTTGACGATATTGCTGTCAAGAGTCGTCTAAAGGAATATCACATTCAAGACTTGAGAACTATCTTCAATCTCATGCGCCAACATCAACTCAAAATAAATCCCACCAAGTCATTCTTGGGTGTCTCTAGTGGCAAATTTCTCGGCTTCGTCATTACCTCTAAGGGTATACACGTGGATCCCGAGAAGATCAAAGCCATTCAAGAGATGCGTCCTCCACGCAACCTAAAAGAGCTACGAGGATTCCAAGGTCGACTTGCGTACATCAGGAGATTTATTTCAAATCTGTCTGGACGCTGCAGACCATTCACTCAACTCATGAAGAAGGTTGTATCTTTCGTTTGGACCAAAGAATGTCAACGAGCATTTGACGACATCAAGCGGTATCTCATGAACCCACCAGTCTTGGTGCCACCCATCTCTGGCATACCGTTCTTAATGTATGTTCGTGCTATGGATCATTTATTGGGTACTTTACTTGCCCAAAAGAACAAAGAAGGCCACGAACAAGCTATCTATTATCTCAGTCGTACTATGATTGGTGCTGAACATCGTTATAGTCCGGTCGAAAAAGAATGCCTAGCTCTCATGTTTGTTGTTCAAAAGACTCGGCATTACATTATTGGCCAAACTATTCATGTCATATCCCGAGTTAACCCTCTTCGGGTACTCATGAAGAAGCCTAGCATACTCAACTCCCGGTTGGCTACATGGGCCATTCTGCTAGCCCAATATGACATGGTATATGTTTCTCAAAAGTCTGTCAAAGGTCAAGCACTGGCGGATTTCTTAGCAGCTCATCCTGTTCCAGAGACGTCCAAACTCTACGATGAAATTTCAGACGAGACTTTGAAATCTAACACAGTCTCCGAAGAATTTCCTACTTGGCGTCTATTCTTTGACGGAGCATCCAGAATCGGACCCAATGGTGCCATTGTCGCAGGAGTTGGAATTGTCCTTGTTTCTTCGGACGGGTCAGTCATCCAAAGAGCCTATTCCCTAGATGAGCCTTGTTCCAACAACGTGGCAGAGTACAATGCTCTACTCATTGGCCTTCAGCTAGCCAAACAACTAGACGTTGAGTATCTTGAAGTTTATGGTGACTCTAAGCTGGTTGTTAACCAGGTTAGAGGGACTTATGAAGTTTGCCATCAAGATCTAGTACCTTATCATAAAGCAGCAATCAACATGGCTACATCATTTAAAGCCTTCTTCATGAATATGTACGCCGAGCTTGCAATACTGAGGCAGATGCTTTGGCTAATCTTGCCGCAGTACTAGTCATCCCTATCAGAAGACAGCAGGTAGTGGTCATCTCTAATCGAAAATTATTCTGTATCGAAAACAATCGTAATATTGAGTTCAGTAATCTTACTGAAGTCAATGTTATCAGTAAAGATTGGAGAACTCCTTTCATCGACTTCGTAGTTTATGACATATTCCTTGAAGATCCCAAGGAGGCTACGAGTGTTCGTCGGCGGTCTCTACGATTTTATTACAATCAGACCACCAAAACTCTCTACCGGCGGACTTATGATGGCTTACTCTTGCGCTGTCTAGCTGGTGATGAAGCAAAACAAGTATTGCGTGAAGCTCACGACAGTGTCTGTAGAGCACATCAACCCGGTCCTAAGCTACAGGATCGTATCTGACGCATGGGTTACTATTGGCCCTCTATGGTATCTGATGCCATCGATTATGCAAAGAAATATCGAGCTTGTCAAATCTATGCAGATTTTATTCATCAACCATCTGAATTTCTGCATCCGATGGCTGCTTCCTGGCCTTTTGAAGCTTGGGGTATGGACATCATCGGTCCTATCAATCATCCTTCTTCTAGAGGACATCGGTTCATACTGGCAATAACCGATTACTTCTCCAAATGGGCTGAAGCTATACCTTTGGCTGAAGTCAAGACTAGCAGCGTCATCAACTTTGTCAAACACCATGTCATTTATCGATTTGGTGTACCTCAACGAATCATCCATGACAACGGATCACAATTCATCAGCCAGAAGTTTACAAGATTCTGCAATGATCATCGGATTGACAATGTTGCTTCGACAGCCTACAATCCTGCTGCTAATGGATTAGCTGAAGCTTTCAACAAAACCATCATTAAGCTCCTCAAGAAGTTTGTATCTACTAACAAACGAAATTGGAGTGAAAAGCTTGGTGAATGTCTTTGGACCTATCGAACTACGGTCCGCAATCCCACAGGCTTTACACCTTTCTCTTTGGTGTATGGTTGTGAAGCAGTTCTTCCTCTGGAACTTCAAATTCCTTCTTTAAGGATTGCCATTGCTAATGAACTCACTACAGAGAATAACGATCTTCTCTGACTTCTGGAATTAGAAGCGCTCGATGAAAAGCGGCTATTGGCTCAACAACATATTGAGTTATATCAAGCCCGCATATCGAAGACTTTCAACCGTAAAGTTAAAGTCAGAGCTTTTCAACAAGGAGAACTTGTTTTAGCAGTCAGACGTCCCATGACTATGACTCACTCGAGTAAAGGCAAGTTTGATGCAAAGTGGAAATGACCTTACGTTGTCAGCAAAGTCTTTTCAAATGGAGCCTATCAACTCTCAGAGCTAGACGATCGAGTTGCAATGATGCCTATTAATGGCAAATTCCTCAAGAAATACGATGTATAAATGTAACAAAAATTTATGTAAATATGATCAGAGAATTCATAAATAAAGTTTGATTTTTATTTCATCATAAATGATGTTACATGATATCAAGGAAGGTCGCTATCATCCTTCTCAACATTAGGACGCAGACCACTGTCGTCCTTATCAAAGACATAATCAGCAAAAGAGTCGAAGACATCCTTGCTCGAGCCCACCAGGAACTTGCAGGCAGCCATTCTCATGGCCTCCTCCTCTTATGTCTTTCCTGGTTCAAGCAGAAAGCCTAAGATATCCCACGGTGGTTTGGGTGCGGACGAACCTTCGCCTGCTTCCGTCTGCTTTGGCTGGACTGGTTCGATAAGACGTTCTTCAATGCCCGCTTCAACCTTTGGGTGATTTCAGTCTTCTTGGATGCATCTCCGGACGACATTTTTATGTTGAAAAGTGGAAATGATCATTCCTTACAGATTTCTGTTTTATTTATAGGCAGAGATTCTCAAGACAACGAAACGACACAATCATCTGACGGTTCACCCGTTCATTATTATTCATTAATATCAGACGGTTCGCCCGTTCATTCATTATCATCTGACGGTTCATCCGTTCATTGACATTCATTCGACGGTTCGCCCGTTCGTTCATTATCACCATCTGACGGTTCATCCGTTCATTATCATCATCCGACGGTTCATCCGTTCATCAGACGGTTCATCCGTTCATCAGACGGTTCATCCGTTCATTCACATTCATCCGACGGTTCACCCGTTTATTCAATTCATTTGACGGTCCATCCGTTCATCCTGACGATTCATTTCGTTCATTTATTTCATTCACACCTTTTTTATTATCCATATCAGCAACTTATCGTCTTCGATTAAGTTGTCCATTTTGAAATAATAATATTCGACAAATTATATTCTGCCACGTCCACATTACCTCTGAGCAGATATAATGAATATAATTATTTTCTACAAAATCATCAAAAAAAATATATCATGTCCTGTACCTCTGAATATATTTTATATCGCTATTATTTGTATCTGAATAAGATATGCAAGAAATAATAGAGCCACAACAAAATGTCTTTTATTGATCAAAATTTAAGACATTACATGCATAGCATAAGGAAAGACAAAAAGATACAAAATGTTCTTTCTACTAAGACGGAGGCATCATCAGATTAGCAATCTATTGTTTCAAAATCTGCAACCGTTCTTCGCGAGATGCCATCACTCTCCTCCTGGCCTCTTCCATCCCAGATTCTTCATTAAAAACGGGCATGGTTACCATTCGACGAGTGATTTCCGCATCATGAGCTGCTATATGCTCGTTTCTTTCCTGAGTTAGAGTATCAATTTGTTGGACTGAAGTCTGATGCTCTTTAACTTCATTTTCCAGTTCCTCTTCGAGACGAGCAATCTCCACTTTCAACTCACCAATCTTTCTCTCTCTTCTCTCAGCAGTTGAGATTACCGATTCCAACTTAGAATTATATTCAGCAGATTTAGTAGTATAGGCATCCAAGAGGTTCTGGAGATTCACTCTTTCAATTGCAGCTGCCTGAGCCATTTGTTCAAACTCTGCCTGCACTAAAGGTTCCACTTCCCCTTTGTTGAGATCTTTATAGTTCTTTGTGGAGATTTCCAGTTCATTCAATATATGGTTAAGGAAAGTGGCCTGAGCCTCATCACCTTGCTCCCGGATGGCCTTCACCAAGAAAGAGGTCGGATCTTTAACCATAAAAAAATCAGCGTCTTGTTTGTCCATCATTCTATTGATCAAAGGTCCCAAGGACTCGAAGAAGCATTTGGTGAATGATTGGATGATAAGCTGATTAATCGCCAGAGCACCAGGAGTCGCAGTAACTCCTGTTGATGACAAAGCAGCAGGACGCTTAACTTCTCGTATCTGAACAGCAGGCTCTTTGAATAAGGGAACCAAAGTGGAGCTGGTTGCTCCTCCTGGTTGTTCCTCTGCAAAATCAAATACTATCACTTTGTCTGTCATTGGCTATTGATAAAGAGAATCAAAAGTGAAAACAGTCTTACCATGGGTAGATCCAGCAATAAGCCTATCATCTACAGGAACAGACTTTAGCTGAGCAGAAGTAGCTTCAGACGCTACGGCCTGGCTACTTCCTGCATCAGAGCCACAAGATAAATGGCGGCTGCTACTGGCAATTGTCGTTGCCAATACTATGTCCATGCATGTTTGAGGAGCAGAAGAGGATCCAGCAATTGGAGTTTTCTCCACATCCACCTCTTCATCAGCAGTCTTCTCCGGAGATCTCGGCACTCAGCCTCCTTTTCAGGAGTCAGAGTGTCTCGAGGGGATGTCTGGATCTCAACATTCTTTTCCGGATTTTGTGTCTCATCAGCAGCTTCTGATGAGGTGCTCTCCTCGTTCTTGCTGTCTTCGGGAGCCTCTTCACTAGCAGCATCAGTGGCCTGATCAGCTTCTTCTTGATAACCGAAGTCACAGCCATATAAAGTTTTGATCATCAAACGATCTTCTTCAGTAAGGGTTGCTCCCGGTGTGGCAGGAAGATGAATTTCTGCTGCTGTTGGCAAAGGAGATCGTACGGCATTATACTCTTCCTCTACAATGTTATCTCTGGGCTCTTCAGCCTCATTTCTCTGGTCCAGCTCTTCCCTCTGCTTAATTTTCTCTCTCTGTTCTGGACTGGGAGTTTTATGTCCAGCCTCAGAAACAGGAGTGGGAGAGGGCACGGTGAGTCCCGCTGCAGCGTCTATCACGATCGAAGACAAAACTTGTCCTCTGCGGACCAACCTTTTCTTCCTATGCAGAAGTCTCTCAGGACTCTCTACGTTTATTGCCTCGACTTGTTTTTGAACAGAGGTCGATGTGGCAGCTTCTTTCCGCTGAATTGTCTCGGCCAGCTGCCGAGATTAAGATCTGGTAGTAATCTTTTCTGAAGAATGATCCAAGATCAGTTTTTTCTTCGCAGCTGGGACAGAAGGCTCCTCTCTCCTTCTCTTCTTGGTCGAAGATTTAGCAACCTTCAAAGAAACATGCAGTGGCGCGTTAACCTCTTCAGGGAACATAACGTCCCTCGAAACTTCTAAGGGTGCATCCACTGGCTCGTGCACCTCATCATTACCTGGAAGTGACATGATGACTCCTCCCTTCTTTAATCTAATTGCAGACGCAAAGCTATCCGCAAGATTGAAGTTCTCGGCAAAAGTGTTCGATGATGTATAAAACACCGAATATATGAACAACATGCGAGGGCCATGATTACTATTCACCGGCATTGAGAACGTTACTTTCGTATCTCGAGCGTTGTAATAAGCCCAAGCTCGGGCTCCATCTATCAAGAAACCTTTTTCTTGTAGGCATGAGATAGCATTGCCTACGTGGAATTGGTCATATCCAAACTGCCGAGCAAACCGACTGGGAAGATATGACTCCAAGTAGCATTCTTCTTCAAACCGATATACCAAGTGGGATGGATGAATTGTCTTCAACCAATTAAAAGCTGTACGGCTCAAAGGTTGCATCTTTGATTCAACCATGTTGGTCGGCATCTGTTCATATCCGGCAGGAGGATAAGTGCAATAGAAGTTCCATCATTTGCCAAGGTTCAAAGCATATCTGCAATCTCTCAAAGAAGTGTATTTCTACTTACCGTGGGAGAATCTCCGCAAAAAGTTGCCACCGACTGGACCCATGTCAGGGTCCATCAAAGTAGGATGGTGTAAAAGCAACCACCCGAACAGATAAGTATACGGCAATTCTAGCCGAGGAAACTCTTTCTCGCCCTTAGCTTTTAGCATCAATTCGACGTACAGGCGGAGACTGGCGTTCATTCTACAAGTCATCGCCGATAAGAGATCCATCTTGTAGTCGAAGACTAGTCGAACGGCAGCAAAAAGAACACCGCGATGGAAGCAGTCTACGGCACTTGATCCGGGAACGACGAATCTGCGGAGCCAATATGTCAAAAAACCTGCCAGTTGGGCTTCTTTTGACATAAATCGATATCCCATTCTCATATAGCTCTCGAGAGTGCCTCCTTTCTTCAGAGGAGGATATTGATGATCGTCCTTGATCTCGACATCCAAGTCACCACTTATCTCCATTAACTTCACCACTTCAGTGCTGCTCAGTGGTTTAAAGAAATCGGGATAACAGTTGTCATATTCCTTGGTCTTCTTTTCTTCAATATGGTTGAGGAACAGATGTAAGCCCCTAGATTTCAAAAAAAAAATAGTTTTTATAATTTTCAATAACATTTAATTTAAATACATATTTTGTAGCATATTTCGTATTTTTTTGGTTTTCGTAATGCCTTGAAATTTTTCCTAACTTATAGATTTTTCCTTGGCCGACATACCGTCCAGACAGATTTTCTACATTTTAGATATTTTCGATTTTATATATTTTGATGAATAGTATTTTGAATATTTTGATGAATAGTATTTAGATATTTTCATGAATAGTATAGAAGCACCCTATTACCCAATGGACATTTGGTTTTGTTTGAATGGCCATGATTGACTTAGATTTTGACATGGATCACGATCCGACGGCTAAGATTAATTCCCCATTCTATATAAACCCTTTCACTTTCTCTCTCCTTTTTATTTTCATTCTCTTCACTCTCTCTTCATTTCTTCTTCCTTTCTCTTCCCTTGGAGCTTTGCTAGGAGCTTGGCCTTGAGGTTTAGAGTGTGATTTCGTACCCCTCTTGGTGGTGGACTAGAAGATTAGGCTTGGAGCTTAACCTAGGCAAGTGTATCTTGCTCAAAAGTGGCATGACCATACTTTATTTTTGTTTTCCATGGAAACTAGAGTTTTATTGGCCTATAATTTGCTTCTTTAAATTGTTAACATGTTTAGTATATAGCACTTTTGGTTTTGATTGACAGTATTGCGTAGATCTGAGTTTCTAGATATGATTTTCGAGTATTTTGAGGTTTTGATCTATCAAATGTTTTGATTTGTGAAAACTAATACTTCCATGTTGTTGGAAATTCAATTCTATTCAATTTTGACTTTTGAAAGTCCGAATTTTGATTTAAAATGAAGTTTTTATGGCCGAAACAAGTTTTAGCGAAAATCTGGATTTTGTTGCTGTTTGGAAAAATGGTATACCGCCGGTATGCCGTAGTATACCACCGGTATGCCGTTTTTGGCACCAGAAACTTACTGTCTTTAGTCCGGTATACCGCCGGTATGCCGCAGTATACCGCCGGTATGCCGTTTTATGCTGTTTTAGGCTGTTTTTATCCGTTTTTGCCCGTTTTTGTCCGTTTTTGATATTTTCTCGATTGTAATAGACTCTTAACATGATTAGATGACCTTGGATAGTTAAAGAATGATTGTACACTCTATATACATGGTACATGCTTATGTTCACGTATTGTTCTATGTCCAAATTATAGATAGTGGCCTGTTATGGTGCACTCCAGATTACTATATATGCCTAGCTCGATATAGTGGCTCGTAGTAGCGCACTCATGACTTGATTTTCTTATTGATTTCTAGACCCTAGAAAGTTAGTTTGAGTATTGTGTCACCCCACATTGGTCTCCTATGCTAAAGTCATCATTTTGGCTAGGTGCCCAGTCCCAAGTCGTATTGCACCAATTAGTGTCATAGTATTTTAACTTAGTATAAAAACTAAGTTATTGTATTTATTTCTACAGTGACGAGTTACTGGACATCTATAGCACTGTTATCGCAGCTTGTTTTGTTTTGCTTTGCTAGAGGCAAGTACTTTCTACGAACTTTACATATTGTTACATAAATGAACTGCAAACCCCACCATGTTAAATGCTGATCCTTGAAGTGACAAGTTAGATCTCTACATATTGTACTTTCAGTTACTACCATGCTTAGAACAGTCTTTATGTATCTCTCACATGATAGAATATGGGTTATGGGGAAACTAATAGTTGAGTACGTGATCATGCCCCCATTATCGTACCGAGCAAAGTTCATTCTATATGAATCTGTGCCGTAGGCCATTATCCCGTATTTCTGTACGGATGTACACCTATGCTTGTGCACTTGTACGTATGTACATTTTATTTACATTGTGCCTCAGTACATTGTACATCTATTGACCGATCACGTACCTGCTACAGTTTTAAACATTACATATATATCTGTCTCTATGACATATGTATCCTTGCCATGATAGACTATGTGATGCCATGCTTTCCAGTTATTCCTCTCATGTTTATTTTCATGTTTCATATGCTAGTTTGTTAGATTCAGTACTTGCTCCCGTCCTGACAGAATAACGTTGTAGGTGTCCTTACTGAGGAGGAGTTACTCTGCGACACCTATTATGGAGTTACTGCCGAGGACCCGGCTTTGCCTTACGAGGATGTTCCTGTGGGAAACCTCGCCTAGTTGTCTTTTGTATTATTAGACTTTTGACAGTAGTCATGTATTAGACTATACATTTTACAACTGGACATGTATCCAGTTTTATATTTCAGTTCACTTGTACTTGGACATTTTACTATATATACGACGACTTTTGTGTTTGGAGCATTTATGATTCTTCTTCACTTATAGAACTGCTAGCATATTTAGTCTTATCCGGTTGTCTTTAGAACAGCTTACTACGTTTTATCTCAACGTAGGCTGGGCATGACTCGGCCTGGCCCAACAATTTGGGTAGCGGGTCGTGACATGTTTTTAGTGGTGGCCCACGCAGGTCTCGACTAAATTATTTGGTTACGTTAGTGTACCAAGCATGCCTGCAATTAGGAACTTAAGATAATTAGACAAACATTAGGAATGACGCTTAGAACACCTAGAGGAATGCTAGGATTGCAACATAGGAAATATATCGCATGTTTGCTACTATAATTAGATTTCCTTGCATGTGATTGCTTACTTTAAATAAGTCCTTATAAGTACTTTTTATTTGTAATTTAGATGGTGCTTACTCGTTCATCCCAGCATGTTACACCCGAGAACGGGGCCCTCCATATCCAGTCAGCTGACCAGTTGACTGATACACCTCCACCTACCACACTCCCCCACTCCACAAATCCACCAACCCAGATACCTCCACCACCTTCCACATCGCAGACCCGGCAGGACCCAATACTTCCACCACCCCCTATCACTATACCCACCCAGGCTTCCGTCACACTCGACGGGACCCAGCTGCTCACACTGATCCAGGGGTTCCTAACAACCCATCAGGAGCAGACTACCCTACTCCGCCAGAGCATGGAGCGTTCTGAGGGACGTCCCGTGGTCCCACCACCTGTAGAGCCACGGCAGAGAGCGGGGACGATCAAGGACTTCATGGGTCTGAATCCCAAGGAGTTCTCAGGGACCGAGGGCATAGTAGTAGCTGATGACTGGCTAGATTCAGTAGAGAGAAAGCTTCTGGGAGTTAGGATGCCGGATGACCTTCAGGTTGAGGCAGCAGGATTTCTGCTGATAGACTTAGCCGGAGTCTGGTTCAGGAATGAGCCGTTGTTTACGAGAGGGAGAGCCACCTGGGACCAGTTCAAGACCCAGTTCAAGAAGAAATTCTTCTCGACCACTGCTAGAGTAGCCATGGGGCTACGATTCCAGAACATCCAGCAGGGGAACCGTTCTGTCGATGACTATGCGGCAGAGTTTAGTCGCCTGAGCCGTTTTGCTCCTAGTCTGGTTGCTGATCCAGAGGAGATGACCCGTAGGTTTTGCCATGGTCTAGTTCCAGACATTGGCATTCTTATAGTAGCAAACGGTACGACTGACTACTACCAGAGCCTAGAGTTAGCCCGGAGCATCGAGGAGCGTCTTCTGTCTAGCAAGAGGCCGGCTTCTGTACATCATGAGGGACCGTCCAAGCGTCAGGCTTTCCAGCAGAGAGCACCGACGCCACCACAGCAGACTTACCGTCCCCCTATACCACATTATCAGACCCCGCCAGTTAGAGCCCCGGGACCCCGACAGCAACAGCAGAAGGGAGCTATATGTTCTTTCTGCGGAAGACCAGGTCATGACTTCGCCGTCTGCAGGAAGAGGTTGGGGCAGTGCTTACTTTGTGGGTCTGCCACCCATCAGCTTCGGAACTGCCCAGCAGCGAAGCCTAGAGGACCACTCCCGACTCAGCAGCAGAGGTTTGGGCAGTATCTGCAGCAGCAGAAGGGACCTCAGGGGAAGGTTTATAGCCTAGCCCTTGAGCCAGAGCCGGAGCAGGTTTCGGAGCCGGATTATTTAGCTGACGTTATCACAGGTCATGTTTATTTGTATACTTTTCTAGCTCTATGTTTGTTTGATTCTGGTGCATCTCATAGCTTCCTATCATTAGAGTTTATGCAAGAACATCATTTAGTATCTACACCTACTGCGGAGATTAGTAGAGTAATGACGGGAGGAGGACCAGTGCCTATTAGAGCTAGCTATAGATGCTCTATTACTATAGCCGGGAGAGAGTTTGAGGGGCGATTCTTTGTGATGCCACTCCCCGGTTATGATATCATATTGGGGATGGACTGGCTTAGCTATGCCCATGCATCTATAGACTGTCATGAGGGTAGTATTTTGTTCAGTTCCCCAGGCACAGCACCATTCAGTGTCAGGAGGACAGGACCGGAGATCAGCCTAGAGCCGAACTGTTGTGCTACAGTCGGGGACGCAGCACCGCCACACCCTATCATTAGGGAGTTTGTGGATGTATTCCCAGAGGATCTTCCAGGACTTTCGTCTGACAGAGATGTGGAGTTCACTATAGATTTAGTGCCGGGTTCATCACCAGTATCCCGGGCTTGCTATAGAGTGAATCCCAAGGAGGCCATAGAGATGAAAGAGCAGATTGATGACCTGTTGAAAAAGGGTTTTATTCGATCCAGTGCTTCTCCATGGGGAGCGCCAGTGCTCTTTGTGCCTAAGAAGGATGGTACAGTCCGGTTGTGTATTGACTACCGGGCCTTGAATGCCATCACCATCAAGAACAAATATCCTCTGCCCAGGATAGATGATTTGTTCGACCAGTTGAGCGGGGCGAAAGTGTTTTCCAGGATAGACTTGAGATCCGGGTACCACCAGGTGAAGGTTAGGGCAGCAGACATCCAGAAGACGACATTCAACACGAAGTACGGGCAGTACGAGTTTCTGGTGATGCCATTTGGTCTCACAAATGCGCTAGCTGTCTTTATGAACTTGATGAATAAGATATTTCACCAATATCTGGATAAGTTCGTCGTGGTGTTTATCGACGACATCCTGATATACTTGAAGACGCCAGAGGAGCATACAGAGCACTTACGGATAGTTTTGGGTATTCTGAGGCAGGAGAGATTGTTTGCCAAATTGCAGAAGTACGAGTTCTTTTTAGACCGAGTGGAGTTTCTCGGCCATGTAGTCACTGGAGATGGAATCTCGGTGGATCCCAGGAAGATTACTGCAGTTGAGACATGGAAGGCTCCGACGTCAGTTTCAGAGATCAGGAGTTTTCTGGGTTTAGCAGGCTATTATAGAAAGTTCGTCCAGGACTTTGCTAGGATAGCTGAACCCATGACGAAGCTGACGCGGAAGGACGCAGAGTACATTTGGTCTGAGGACTGCCATACAGCATTTGAGGAGCTGAAGAGGAGGCAGACGACCGCTCCAGTTCTGACTTTACCTTCAGGTTCTGGAGGTTTCACCATATACAGTGATGCTTCTGGGAAGGGGCTAGGATGTGTCCTACAGCAGCATGGGAAAGTGATTGCTTATGTATCTAGACAATTACGGACTCATGAGAGGAATTATCCTACCCATGACCTTGAGTTAGCTGCGGTGATCTTTGCACTCAAGTTATGGAAATATTACTTATACGGAGAGCGTGTGGAAATCTTTACTGCTTGAAGTATGTGTTCACGCAGAAAGAGCTGAACATGGGGCAAAGACGATGGTTGGAGTTGATGAAGGACTTCGACATCGATTTACAGTATCACCCCGGAAAGGCAAATGTGGTGGCGGATGCGCTGAGCAGGCATCCGATGGCATGGTACCTGATGATTGATCGGCATTTGCGGGAGGATCTGGAGAAGCTCGGTATCGAGCTAGTTCGGCCAGGATCAGTGATACAGATGATGGCGCTTGACATTCAGTCAGGTTTAATGGAGCAGATCCAGGAGGCACAGTCTACAGATGAGAGCCTTCGCAGACTTCGACCCCAGGCTTTAGCTGGATTGCTGGATGACTTCACTATAGCAGAGGATGGATCCTTGAGGCATGGCAGCCGATTGTGCGTGCCAAAGGGAGATCTAGTAGAGGCAGTCTTGCAGGAGGCACACCGATCGAGATATTCTATTCACCCTGGTGCTAACAAGATGTACCGTGACTTGCGGGAACATCTTTGGTGGCACGGGATGAAGAGGGATGTATCACGTTTCATCTCGAGATGCCTAGTTTGCCAGCAGGTCTAGGCGGAGCGCCAGAGGCCAGCTGGTTTGTTGCAGCCGTTACCCATTCCTGAGTGGAAGTGGGAACATATTACGATGGACTTCGTTTCAGGGCTTCCTCGTTCCCAAGGAGGGAAGGATGCCATCTGGGTCATCGTGGACAGGCTGACGAAGTGTGCGCACTTCATACCCTTCAAGGTGGGGCTTTCCACCGAGAAGTTGGCGGAGCTATACATGCAGCAGATAGTTCGCCTACACGGAGTGCCGGTGAGCATCGTGTTAGACAGAGACAGCAGATTTACATCCCACTACTGGAGGAGCTTGCAGGAGGAGTTGGGCAGTAGGCTTAAGTTCAGTACGGCGTACCACCCGCAGACAGATGGGCAGTCCGAAAGGACGATACAGACACTGGAGGATATGCTGAGGACTTGCGTGCTGGACTTCGGAGGATCATGGGAGAGCCATCTGCACTTGGTAGAGTTTTCATACAACAACAGCTACCAGGCCAGTATTGGTATATCTCCTTTCGAGGCGCTATATGGGCGACGATGCCGCACACCGCTCTTTTGGGATGATGTCGAAGACAGAGTCATGCTTGGGCCGGAGATGATCACGGATGCATCAGAGAAAGTCGGGATGATCAGAGACAGGCTCAGAGTAGCTCAAGACAGGCAGAAACACTGGGCTGATGCCAGTCGCAGGCCGATGGAGTTCGCAGACGGTGATATGGTGCTAGTGAAGATATCACCTACTAGAGGGACGATCCGGTTCGGACGAGGAGGGAAGCTGAGCCCCAGATAGATCGGGCCATTCGAGGTACTTGGCAGGATCGGAGAGGTAGCTTACAGGGTTGCACTTCCACCCAACCTAGCAGGAGTTCACGACGTTGTTTGCCATTAAAATTGTTTTGATTGAAATCTTAATACAAACAGAACAGTGATACAATATAGGACTTAGATGTAGTCCTAGGAGTACACTTTTGTTTAAGCTGGGTCCTTAGTGCCAATGGAGCGAGTGGTAATACGTTGACTCCGTTGACCGGCTGACGGCGGTTATCGATTCTCTGAAGGTGTTGATTGCTCTGGGTGCTGGAGCTTGCTGAGAGGAGAAAGACGTTGAGTGTCTAGGACTGCCTCTCTGGTGATGTGAGTCTTGTGTTCTGAGTCTCTGTGTGTGTGTGTGAAGGGGATGATCCTTCTATTTATAGTTTTGCAGGCTGGCTGCTCATGCGCGCATGTAGGATGCGCCGGTGTGGGGACGCCACGTGGAGGTTGCTGATGGAGGCGCATGGATGCTGTGCCCTGATCGAGAGGGAGAACTCTTCATACTGCTGTTGTGAGCCGGCACATAGCAGAGAGAAGATCTTTCCATTGCTGAAATCTCGGATGAGTTGAGTCAAAGGACACGTGTCATCGACTCATGGTTCGAAGATCTCGAATTTGGTGGAGAGTAGTGATCTGGTGAGCTGCGCCTTGGATTGGGCGCAGGAGGAGGCTGCGGCTCATAACCTTTAGGAGTTACAAACCATTTGGGGCGTATGGCTTTTGAGGCGCATGCAGGTGACTTTCCTTCTGTCTTTCAGGATCAGAGAGCAGTCTGAGGCGCATGGCTTTTGAGGCGCATGCTGATTTGGACGCATGGCCGTAGAGGCGCATGCGGATGGTGGAGTGGCCACGTGGCAGTAGCCGTCGAAATAAAGTCATGATGATGCTGACGTTGCCGATGCTTCGTTTTCTGAATAAAGCTGTCAACTGTTTAGACTTTGGGAGGCGTGCTGCCAACTCTGTCAGTTCAGTATTTAATGTTGGTGACGTTCGATGGACAGCTGAGTGGGCGCGTCGGTTGGCGTTCCACTCGGTATGGAGATGTGTGAGGGCGCACCCTCTATGATGCGCCGAGTACTGTAGGGCACGTCTGTATGATGCGCCTGATGTCGAAGGATGCGTCCGTATGATGCACTGTTTGGCTGGCGCATCGGACATGTCTTTTAATGATGCGGCTGTCTCGCTCTTCGAGTGCCATAAATAGCCGTTTGGCTGAATTCGAGGCGTCCGGTTCATCCATTTAATGTAAATTCATTGCACGGAATTCGGAGGGCCATCCACTTGGCGTGTGGGTTTGATCTGCCCGGCCTATAAATAGTGGCATGGAGAGAAGATTTGCTTCTCATTCCCTCACGTTCTTCAAATATGAACTTGAACATGCAGGTGCATTCTGTTGACGAAGTGCTCCCGAGGGTGAAGATGAGACGCTGTGTTGTCTTCGATGCACTTGAAGGTGACTGTTACATCCAAAAGACGGAGTCGAGGGCTTCTGAGGCAGGCGGAAGGTGCCTGTTGCATCCAAAGATAGGGATGCTCGAGCCTCGTCTCCGTTATTCCGGAAGAGCCGTAGATCGGAATGGCGGTGCAAGGCTCTCTCTTCCTTCAAAGTGGGTGTCGCCCACTTTGATTGTGTTGAAAGCTGCTCCTTTAGCCGCGGTTTTGATCACGGTCTTCCTTCGGCTTTGGAGGCTCTTTTGAAGCCTTCCCTGGCCACAGCATTTGCGGTGCTCTTCTCTTCCTTGGTTCCAGCCAGAGGGTTAAATGCTTTGTGTATCGAAGCATTTATCGGGCGAGCCTGGTTGGAAGAGCGGCACATAACTGGGCTCTGCTCGGCCAGGTGAGCCTGGCTGAAAGAATTTGGCTGAAGGGATGCACATAACTGAGCTGCTGAAGAGATGATAGGATGTGCCTGGATGGAGGCGCATGATATCTGCTGCGCCTTACTGGTGGCGCATAGTGATGCTGCGCCTATCTGGAGACGCATGGTGGCCGCTGCGCTTATCTGAAGGCGCATGGTGGCCGCTGGCTGTAGACTTAGGCTCTTTCCTTTGTAGAAATTCTTCTTTGTACAACCTTTTCTAGACATTTAATAGACTTTTATATATAAATAAAAAGTCCTTCTTCAAATGTATATACTTATTGACTTTGCTGTGAAGTTCTTCGTCTGAGTTCTAGCGCATGTAGTGTCTGGCGCATGGGCTTTCTGGTTGTAAAATTCCATGCTTCTACAAGACCCCCTTCAAAGTTTTCAAAACTTTTGAATAAGTTTTGGAATACTTTGAATAAGAAGTATGGAGGTCAGGGCGCATGATTTCTGGGCGCATGCCTGTTCGGGCGCATGCTTTTCTCAGTTAATAATGATGGTGCCTCGGTAACCGAAAAGATTAATGATGATCTTTTGGTTTTATTTGCTGCTATTCTTGCACAGAACCCGAGGCGACGGCTGAGATCACACGTCATCTGTTCACGCGTGCGACCAAGCCCTATAAATAGGTAAGAGTTGGAGAGAGAAAGGGTTCTTCTTCTCTGTGCCTCTGCTTCTTCAGAGTTTCTTCTTCAAAATCGTAACTTCTCCTTCTTCTAGAGAATGGCTCCCAAGACTCCTCGCGGTGCTGCCGGCAAGGGGAAGGAGAAAGCGAAGGGGTCTGTCGATGAGGATGTACCTATCACTCTTGCGCCTCTTGCCGACGTTCGTCCTGAGGTGACAGGTGAGTTTCGTCTCTGCTTTGGGCCCTGTGCCCTAACTGCTGACGCGTATAGACTTTGGTCTTTGATGATACGCCGAGGTTCTGTCCTGCCGACGTGCATAGGTTTATACCTTTATCATGCACCGAGGTTTTAATGGCTGACGCGTATGGGTTTTATTCCCTGAAGATGCGCTGAAGCCTTTGCTGATGCGCATGGGCTCACGCTCTGATAATGCGCCGAAGCTCCAATGCCAACGCGCATGGGCTTACGCCTTGATGATGCGCCGAGACATGCTGACGCGCATGGGCCTATGCCCTGATGATGCGCCGAAGCAGATGCGCGTGGGTCCATACCCTGATGATGCGCCAAAGCAGATGCGCATGGGTTCATACCCTGGCAATACGCCAGTCTGCCTGACATATTTTGTCTCTCTTTTTTTTTTGCCTGACTTCCACTTTTGTTGTGCCAGTGTCGATGACGATCCCTTTGTTGAGGTCCTCCTGGACGCTTCTCTTTGCCAGATGGGAGTTGATTTTGATGAGGCGGTGATCAACCCTGCGAAGGATGCTATCCTTCAGGACCAACCTCGTGAGAGGATGCTACAAATCCAGGTCCAGTTGCCGCTTTTCCTCCAGAGTATGATGGAGAGCGGTAAACTGAAGTCTGCTGATTCTGAAGGTGTGACCTTCTTAAAGCCTGCCTTTCTGTTTGGCGACCGATTAGTCTCTTTCGAGGCGAAGATATTGAAGATCAGAGAAGACTGGTTCTTTGCTGCTAAGGGCATGATGTTATACATGCGGCAGGTTGACCGCCAGTTGCCATTGACAGCCTTTTATCGTCTAGCTTCGAAGAGAAGGATGGGTTGGGAACTTACTCCTTCTCAAGGAGGTGCCTTGGGGGGCTCCCTTTCGATTGACACCACCTCGAACCAGTGAGACACCTTGACCGCTTCACGAACTGGTTCTTCGTTCAGTTACCGAGCTTTGCTGTGAAGTCCCAAATGTCACGTTTCCCTTCAGTGCCCCGACTTTTGCAAATCGGATGCTGACGTCGAAGGTCACGTATCCGACAGCTGGTTTTAGAGTCGAAGGTTGGTGTCACTACATCCCAAAGTGGGACGAGTTGACCTCCTGGGTGCTTTCCAGGTTCAAAGTTGAGCTTAAAGAGATAGGGCTGACTGCCGCCATTCGGGCCACGCAGGCAGGCGTGGACCTCAATAAGCCGATGTTCCTTGCGCTGTTGGAGATTTTCAACGCCCAGACTGGCAGCTTCTTTACTCCAGTGGAGGAGTTGGGATTGGCCCTTCATGAGATGTACGAAGTGTCCAAGCTTCCTTGGGGCTCGGAACCGTACGAGGAATATTTCCCATCGAATGAAGAGATCCAGGTCTTGGAAGATAAGGACCCGGAGATGATGGCCGTTTTCAAGGAGGTGACGAGCCATCATTATCTGATGCACCGGAGGGACAAGGGTAAGACCCAACCTCACGTGACTGCTTGGAGGGACTATGTCTTCAGGCAGGATTTGGCGGATCCTTCGAGGATCCGGTTTGCGACTCTGCAGGGCTTGACACCCGCGGAAGTGAGTTCTGAAATAACCCGGCTGGACGAGAAGACCCCACATTCAAATGAGAGCGGCAAGAACACGTACAGCTGTTTCTGGCACTGCGCGCACCGGATGTCATCTAAGGCAGTGTTGACGGCCTACTTGATGATATGGCTCCGGGATTGCATATTTGTAGGGGGATCCGGTGCTGTTGAGAGGGTACATCGGAATCTCATTTTGCCTGCAGTGAAGTTGGCCTTTGGACGACCTCTGGCTCTCCTCCCTGCGATGGTGTGCAACCTGCTGCGCGGTTTGAGGTCTTTTGCTGATGATGTGATCCACGAGAAAGGTAATAATGACAACTTTCCCCGGGCCGAGCTGCCTTTCCATTATCTTATGGGGTGGCTGATCTTACATCATCCGAATGTGATGAGTCCTGGTCCTGAGGAGGACCATGTTGAAGGAGATGCCTTCATTCGCCGCTTCTACAAGAGGAAGTGGTCTTACACTGGCGTCCCCGTTTGTAGGAGGGTTTTGTCCTTCCTTCAGGGGTGGGAAATCGTGAAGGTTGGCCCGATCTTTAAGAATTTCGAGGCCGACCAGGATTTGGTTGATTCTGGCGAGGATGCGGTTACTTTGCCGAAATGGAGTTTTCGTTGGTTACAGAGTATCCGGCCTTCGCATCTGGTCTACCGTAATCAGAACAGGTGTTATCTGGAACCGTACTTGCCAAGCCGATTTGCTCGTCAATTTGGCTACACTCAGCTAATGCTGCGGAATCCCAGTAGCAGTCTAGGCTTCATCGGGAGTTTGCTGGATGGAGCCCGGGGCTGGCAGTATTATAACGCTGGATGTACTAGCGTTAAGTTTACCACACCAGTTCGCAATCCTCGGTCGCCGATCTTATATCCGGCCGCCAAGCTGTATTGTACTATGAATACTATGTCTCCTGGTTATGACAGGGAGACTAGTTTCATCATTGGAACCCAGTTGGAGGCAACAACGAATATGTTGGTGGCAGCTCGGTCATATCGTCCGCCAGAATTGGCGGGGTATCGGGCTGCTGCTATGGCACCAGTGAGAGACCCGTCTGTCGGAAAAAGGCGGGCTGACCCAGAAGCTGGTTCTTCTGTACTAAAAAGGTCGAGAAGGACGTCGACCCCGAAGATTACGGAAACGCCACTTGTAACGCCAACGGGCTTAGCTCCCGCTGAGGTAAGGAGTGCTTCATAGTTCCAGTTTTTTAGGTCATTGTGGCGACTTATGCTCTTCTTCTTGTAGGGATTGAAGAAGAAGTCTCGTGCTTCGAAATCGGGCACCAGTAAGCCGAAGGAGGTGGCAGGCTCTTCTGAGGAGCGTATTCCACCAACGATGATGTCTCCTGTGGAGGAGGGTCCCGAAGATGTTCCCGCGGAGGTTTTAGTATCTCCTGACTTTGAAGTCGCAATAACTTCTGGGATAGTACCATCTGCCGTGGAGGCCTTGGACGCTGAGGGTCCTACAGACTCGAGGCATCCTGATGATGAAGTGGATTGGAGTTCGTCGCCTTCTGGTGACGTCCCTCCAGCGTTGCAAGGGTCCGTTGCGGGGGCAGCAGAAGCAGTGAGGATAGAGGAGAGGGTTGATTCCCCTCCTGGTCATGATGAAAGGAGGTCGGCCGAATCATTGCCGAATCCTTCCTTGGCTTCAACCATGGACATAGAGATGGCTACCGATCAGGCGGTAGCGACAGATTTTGTCCCTGTAGAGGGATTTGAGAAGAATGAGACCCTTCTGCCGGTCTTGTCTCCTGGGGCTGGCCAGGAGATAAATGTCGATCTCCCCGTTTTGCCGGAGGAGGTAGCTGATGCAGATAGAACGTCGGGGGTAGAAGAAGTGGCCGTTGACGTCGGTGATTTCTCCAATCTTGAGAAGGGTAAGGGTGTGGAACCCTCTGTTGCTCCTTCCACTTGGGGTACTATCACGACGCATGTGCCGGCTCCTTCTGTTCCTTCGACTCCTCGGGCTAGCAGTCTGGGCCCTGTTGATGAAGAGCCTATTGCTGCTGAGGTTTAAACCTCTCAGATCGAGGTTGGCGGATCTTCCTCCGGTCCGTAAACTGTAGTAGCTCCCTCAACTCCTGCTATGACGTCGCAGGTGCTGGCAGAAGCCGACGGGTATGTGAAGTTCCTCGTCGAGGGAGTGTACAAAATACTGGAGAAAGGTGTATCTGCAGTGATGGATGCCAAGGGGAGCTTTGCGGCGGCAAAAGCTTTGGCAATGCCTTGTATCGAGCTGATCCGCATTCACCAGGGCCATGACCATATGGCCGAAATTCTGGAGGTTTCGGTGATGGAGCTGGACGAGCGGCTCGCGGAACTGCAGCGCATCCAACGAAATGACCTCTCTATCTTGATAGATGCAGAGATAGGGAAGTTGATGGCTGAAATCGAGGCTTCCCATCGAACCGATGTGAGCAGTTGGGAGCGTGAAGTGGCTGGGACTGAGGCTGCGGCGGAGCAGTTGTCTCAATCTATGGAGAAGACGACGGAGAAGCGGGCTGCGGTGGACGCTAACATCGCAGAGGTTGATGCTCAGATGCGCCATCTTGAAGACCAGCGGGCCCAACTTCAACTAGAAGCTGATCGTGTCCTGGCTGAACACGTGGCATTCAAGCAGGAGGAAGCGACTCTTACTCAGCGGACCCTTGCTTTGGCTCAGCAGCGACGACAGCTTGATGAGAAGTATGAGAGTAAAACTTCCGCTGAGGCTGTCGGGTTAATACGTCAAGAAGCCGAGCTGCAAGTCCAGGCGACTGTGGAAACTCGCACTGCCGATCTGAGACGTCGAGTCAGAGAGCTCTCATCCCATCCTGGAGAGGATCGGGGACTGTAGCTTCTCTTCTTTTTATGTGTTTTTGCAACTCTTGCTGGGGGAAATAGCGTATTTCTGTACTCCTTTTTTTGAAAAATAAAGAAATACACTATCTTTGTGATGTGTTCATTTTTGATCTCATGAACTTGATGATTTATATGGACCTATTATCTTTTGCGCACCTTGGTTTTTAGGTACAGATAATAAGTTTGAAGGAACCAACATGTTTGCTCAGAGGTAATATGGACATGGCAATCATTAGGTTCAAATGATAGAATCCTCCTACTCAGAGGTATTTATGGACGTGGTAGGAATGATCCTGGGGGATACGCTGAACAACTCAGAGGTAATGTGGACGTGGAAGTTCTGCGATCAATGTACGACAACACAGGAGTTGTTTGTACGGGATGTTTACTCAGAGGTAATGTGGACGTGGTAAACATGAAGGATAGCGTAAGCTTTACGAAATGTAAGGTTCCGTTTTGTAGGATGTAGAGAGACAACTCAGAGGTAATGTGGACGTGGTTATCTTTCTACGGAAGGATGCCACGGAACAGCTGGGTTCCGAAAGCGTTTGATTTTGTATAAAGAGGTTGTTTGGGGAAATACATGTCTTGGAGGATGTCAAGAATAGTACTTCTTTAGGAACTTGCCGTTGATGGGCATCATGAACAAGTCCCCATTGGGTTTGGCGAGCCGGTAAGCACCGTTTAAGTATACCGTCTCAATGATGAAGGGTCCTTCCCATTTGGGCTCGAACTTTCCTGGTGTCTTGTGAGTTAACACCATTGGCCTTCTGACTGCTAAAACCAGGTCACCAACTTGGAAAGTTCTTTGCTTGACCTTCTTGTTGAAAGCCTGTGATATACGGGCTTGGTAAAGTTCGATGCGTTGTTGAGCTAGGAGACGCTTTTCGTCAAGTGCCTCCAGTTCCCGCAGACGACGACGTTGATTGTCTTCTTCTGTGAGATCGTTTGTGATTGCCATACGGAGCGAAGGTATCTGTATCTCGAGAGGCAGTATTGCTTCGCTCCCGTAGACCAGGGAGAATGGAGTGTTGCCTGTTGGGGTCCGTACCGTTGTGCGGTAGGCCCAAAGGCATTCGCCAAGCTTTTCGTCCCAGTCGCGTTTGTTGGATGACACGACCTTTTTGAGCAGCCTGATGATAGTTTTGTTGAACGCCTCGGCCAATCCGTTTGCTGCCGGATTGTAGGCGGTTGAGGCTACGTTTTGAATGCGATTCTTGTCACAGAACCTGCTGAAAATGTGGCTGATAAACTGAGGACCATTGTCATGGATGATCCGCCGGGGTACCCCGAAACGGTAAATGACATGGTGTTTGATAAAGCTGACCACCCTGGAGCTTTTTACTTCCGCTAGTGGGACTGCTTCCGCCCATTTGGAGAAGTAATCGGTGATGGCCAGGATGAAGCGGTGTACTCTCGATGAAGGAGGGGTGATTGGCCCTACAATATCCATGCCCCAGGCTTCGAAGGGCCAGGAGGCGACTGTAGGATGTAGCGGCTCCGACGGTGTATGTATGAAGTCTGCATGAAGTTGGCATGCATGGCACTTCTTAGCATATTCCACTGCGTCGGCAACCATGGTTGGCCAGTAGTAGCCCATACGTCGCAGTCGATCTTGCAACTTAGGACCTGGTTGATGAGCTCCGCAAGTTCCGTCATGAGCTTCTCGAAGAGCTTCGGCCGCTTCTTCGTTAGACAGGCATCGAAGGAGAAGCCCGTCGAAGGAGCGTCGGTACAGCATTTTAGCGGCTGTATCGTAGTAGAATCGAAGAGAGCGTCTCCTGACTGAGACGGCTTCCTTCGGGTCTTCCGGAAGGATTCCGTAGACAGCAAAGTCGATGAACGGGAACCTCCAGTCTCGGACATTAACCCCAGTGTTCGTCGACATGGCGTGGGCCACTTGCAAGCACAGGTTGTTTTTGGGACAAATCAGGTCTCGGCCAGTTACCGTAACATAATGTTGAGTCCCAAGGGGTACGGCCAATGAGGCTGCGAGGCCAGCCAGAGCGTCAGCCTCCAAGTTTTGTAAACGGGGGACATGTTCGATGAAGAACCCGGTGAAGGTTGAAATGATGTTCAACACGACTTCATGATAAGGGATTAAATCTTCATGGCGAACCTCGTATTGCCCCCGAATCTGGTTTACGACGAGTTTCGAGTCGCCGTAGGCTTCCAGATGATCCACCCCCAGCTGTTGTGCTAGTTGGAGTCCCATGACGAGTGCGTTGTACTCAGCAACATTATTGGAGCACGACTTCGAAAGAGAGTATGTGCGCTGGATGACCAGCTGATCGGAGGAGACCAAGACTACCCCCACTCCTGCGATGGTTTGGCTGTTGGGGCCCGTTCTTGAAGCGCCATCGAAGAACATCTGCCAAACGGGGCTTTCTTCGGTGACGTTAGATTCTTGGACTTCATCCGGGATGTCTTCATAGAGTTTCGAAGATTCTGGGATGGGGTGTGCAGCTAAAAAGTCAGCCAGAGCCTGACCCTTGACCGCCTTCTGCGGGACAAACACCATGTTGTATGGCGTTAGTAGGATCGCCCATGTAGCCAGCCGGGAGTTTAATAACCCTGGCTTCGTCATGAGAACTCTGAGCGGATTGACTCGGGAGATGACGTGAATTGTCTGGCCCGAGACGTAATGACGAGTCTTCTGAATGGCAAACACCAAAGCCAAGCACTCCTTTTCAACGGGGTTGTAGCGGTGTTCGGCCCCGATGAGCGTTCGACTGAGGTAGTAGATTGCTTGCTCGTAGCCTGCATCGCTGTTTTGAGCGAGTAAAGCGCCGAAGGAATGATCCATGGCACGGACGTAGAGGAGGAATGGTTTGCCGGCGACAGGTGCTACTAGGACTGGCGGGCTTGTCAAGTAAGCCTTGATGTCGTCGAAAGCCTTTTGGCACTCCTCTGTCCAGACGTAAGAGACTCCCTTCTTCATGAGCTGAGTAAAGGGTTGACATTTACCGGAGAGGTTTGCTATGAACCTCCGGATGTATGCCAGACGTCCCTGTAAGCCCCGAAGTTCTCGAAGGTTCTTCGGAGGGTCCATGTTGAGGATGGCTTTAGTCTTCTCGGGATCGACATGAACGCCTTTTGCCGTGATGACAAAGCCCAAGAATTTGCCGCTAGAAACCCCCAAGAAGGATTTGGCGGGGTTCATTTTGAGTTGATGTGCCCGCATGAGATCGAAGACCGTCTTCAGGTCCTGTAGGTGATCTCTTTTGAGGCGGCTCTTGACTGCGATGTCGTCAACATAGCACTCAACTGTCTTGCGAAGATGTTGACGGAAGATGGTGCTCATAGCTCGCTGGTACGTTGCACCGGCGTTCTTCAAGCCAAAGGGCATTACTGTGTAGCAGAAAATACCCTTTGGAGTCCTGAATGACGTGTGTTTTGCGTCATCGGGGAACATCTTGATTTGATTGTAGCCTGAATACCCGTCCATGAAGGACATGCGTTCAAAGCCACATGTGTTGTCGATCATTACATCGGTGATTGGGAGCGGGAATTCATCCTTCGGGCAAGCAGAGTTGAGATCCCTGAAGTCGATACAGACTCGTATCTTCCCATTCTTCTTGGTGACAGGGACGACGTTGGCTACCCAGTCCGGGTGTTGTTTCTCACGGATGAAGCCATTGGTCAAGAGCTTGTCCACCTCCTGATCGATGGCGTTCATGATGTCCGGGCGGAAGTGTCGCTGTTGTTGTTTGATAGGTTTGGCATCTGGTAAGATGTTCAACCTATGCATCGCGATCTGTGGATCGAGACCCGGCATGTCTTCGTAGCTCCAGGCGAAGACGTCAATATATTCCTTAGCCAGTTGGACTAAAGATTCTCGGTCTTCTCCTCCCAAGCTTTTGCTGATAAAGATGGGTTTAGAAGAAGACCCATCCCCGAGGTCGATTTGCTCGACTTCGTCTTCGGTGGGAGGTTCTCGTAACTCAAAACGAGACTCCCATTGTTCTCCTAGGCGTTGAGCCCAGGGTTCCTCTTCAAAGGGTTCCGGCGGTTGGTCTTCGCCTTCATCTTTCTGAGGTTGCGCCGATGTCATGTTAGCTGACAGCACTTTCCTGAAGACTGATCCGATACTGGTATCGGAATCCCACGTCGATGCTTCCGACGAGTGGAAATGTTCTATGTCTTCTGCGTCTGAACTCTCTGGAGTTGATGGCGACGTGACATAGCCTAACCCCCGTCAAGTCCGATTATAGTAATCCTGTGGCTTTCCATTGGGCATCGAAAGCCGGACAGGGAGATGCCGACCCTTGCCGTAGTTTAGGCCTTTATTGCTTTTCAGGTCGTAGCCCATCTTTTGGATGATGTGCTTAGCCGCATCTGTGTACCGATAGACTTGTACTCTGCCGGTATCAGGTTCGGGCTCGATTGACGGGAGGTTCCGACGACGCTCGAATTTGCCCGAGATGATGGTGCCTTCGTCTCGGCTTCGTGGAGGGACTATGAAGACTCCTTGAGACGGGACTATTTGATTGTGGTAGACGGTCGTTACTTGTGTTTGCAACGACCGTAGAGCGTTGTCTAATGTATACATGGCATTCCAGTGTGGAAGACAAGAATAATTGAAAGACACTCTATTATTGATAAAGTACGAGATTTTATCCCGTGGGATTACATTGTCGAAGGAGGGTGCGTCTACATCAGCAGAGATATATTCGCCAAGCTTCTCATCTGTAAGCACTGGGGCCGGATCAGGAGAGTCCTCCACCGCTCTGACTTTGGGGTCTGAGAGGGTTATGTGAGCCCTCTCCGGCATCTTGGATGACTGCGGCGGCTTGCCTTTAAGACGCACCTTGAGGGGTGCCTCGGTTGCGCCTCCGATGAGTGGCGCCTTCCCTTGTAATTTTACCACCAGGGGAGCCGCTGTTTGTGGTGGCTTTCCCTTGAAGCGTATCTTCAGGGGAGCTTCGCGAGCCGGCGCTTTTCCTGATAGCTTGATGCTCATTGGAGGCGCCTTCTGGGGTGGTTTCCCCTTCAGACGGATTTTCAAGGGGGCGTCAGGAGTCGTCTCAGGCTCCATATCCGGCTCTGTTGCCGTCTCTGCCTCATCATCAGCGTCATTGGCTTCCTCCTCATCAATAGGCTTGTACAAGTCGGAATCGGTGAAGTAGGCCTCAATCCCTTTGAAGGGATCAATATCTGCAAACTCCGTCCGGATGACGCCGTTGGTGGATACATATTTCATGCATTGGTGGAGCGTGGAGGGCACCACCATGTACTCATGTAACCATGGTTGTCCGAGTAAGATGTTGTAGTTGACCTCGGCATCCACCACATAACAAGTCACCTCAGTTTTGAGGCTGCCGATGTGACACTTCAGCCGGATCTTGCCCAGTGGCTCGCTCTTGCTAGCGTTGAAGCCACTGATGGTCGTATTGGAGGGCGCCAACCGGTACATTGGGATTCCCAGCTTTGATAGCAGCGCCTTTGGAATGATGCTTAGGAAAGACCCCGGATCGATCTGAATCCTGCTCACCTTTACCGAACCGATGTACCCTGTGTAATACAACGGTCGGTTATGTCGGTGATGCTTGAGCAGCATGTCTTGTTGGGTGAAGGTTATGTTTGGGATAACTTCATCTGCACAATGACAGTGTACACAAGTAGTTGGGAGGTCTTCAGGCTGCTTGACCTGACTGAGAAAGGATTTGGCATCCTTCAGAGCTTCGCAGAGAGCTTCTCGGGAGTCCTTGGAGAGACGCAGGAGCTCGAACAAAGACAAGCGTGCAGGAGTACTGGCCAGTTGCGCCAGAATGTCAAAATTGTGGGGCTTGGCTAGCCCCGAAGCATTTTCTTTCCGCAGAGGTCTGTCGAAACGGGCCTCCACTTGCTTTTGTTTATTGGCTGCTGAGGGCTTGGATGGACCCTCCTCAGGGATGGTGCCAGGAGGCACCACTTCGGCGGCAGCTTCACCGGGCTGGGAGTTCTGTTGTGCACGCGTCTGCACAGGAAGCGCCTCTTCCGTTGAAGAAGAGACCGTACGGCAAGACTTGATCTTCCTGCCTTTTGCTTTGGAGGTAGGGCGTACCTCCGGTTGAGTTACCTCGGAGACGAGGTCGGGGTGAACCCAGAGGACCTCTCCTCGAGATGTGGTGAGTGGGACAAGTCGACTCACATTGTCACGGGTGGGTGGCAAGTTCACCACCTCCATTGTCGCCTTAGGGATGGGGACGACGCCATCTTGTGTGGTAGTCGGCGGTAAGGTGCCGAACTGAAGTGACACCACATTAGCTGACACCGTCTTCTCTTCGTAGTCGACGGAGATTACATCCGCATTGATCATGCGCTGGATATAATTTTTGAGGACGTAGCAGTCCTTAGTCGGGTGTCCGACAAACCGATGGTAGTGACAGTACCTCGGGTTGTCCACCTTCCCGACTTCATCGGGCCGCTTTGGGTCCGAAAGCTTGATCTTGTCACCCTGCTTCAGTATCTCAAAGAGTTGCAGGGTGTCGTCATCATTGAATGAATAAACCTCCTTGGGTCTCGGTGCCAGTGGAGGCTTTTGAGTAGGCGCAGATGCGCCCTTCGAGGCATTAACAGTCAATGCCTGTATCCCCTTTGTTTCTCGTCCGGAGTTGTTGGTTGCGGACTTTTTCCCCTTATCGTCAAATGCGGGGAAGCTAATACCCAGAAGACGTGCATTGGCCGCCTTCTTCTCTGCAGCTTCAGCTTCAATGATTAGGGAGCTCCAGTCGGGAGGGGGAGTAGAGTTAAGCCAGAGCTTTACTGCAGGCAGCATATTCATACTGCAAGCGGAGAGAAGCGCATGTTCTGGCATGCCTGGAGGTAGCCTGAAGCAGGCCTGACGGAAGCGTTCGATGAATACCCGAACCGTTTCCTTGTCCTTCTGGCGTATCTCAATGAGAGACGCCATCGTCATGTCCTTCCCACCGTCGTAGAAGCGGTCGAGGAAGAGGCGTGTCAGGTCATCGAAGGACGATATAGAATTATCGGAGAGGCTGCAGTACCAGTCATACGCCACCCCTTTCAGGGCCCCAACAAAGATGCTGGTGAGGAGCGCGTCCTCCTTCGAAAGATGCCCTGTCTGCGACTGGAAGTACGTTAGGTACCGTCGTAGAGAGTCCTTCCCGTCATACGGCGTGAGTGTTTGTGGTTTATACTTTGGGGGATAAACCACCTTGTTTCACTCAAGGGGATAAGGCTGGGGAATGCCCATCTTCTGGCGCTCCTCCTGCCTGTTCTTGGACTCAAAGCGCTCCCGCAGATCTTTGATCATTTCGACCACATCCTCCGTGGAGCTAGGAGCCGGGGAAGGAGGTACCACCTGGAGTGGAGCGTTTGAGGGTTCTGACGTCCGGGGTACTTCTGTGTCTGAGGGTGTCCGTTGGAGGGGCACACTCGACTCTCCATTGGCTCCTGGGTCGGGACTATTCGAAGGTGTCCTGATCAAGGCCGACCGCATCTCAAACACTGCTTGAGTCAGTGCTTGCATTGAGGCAGAGAGGGTTTTGAGTCCTCCCTCTAGCGAGTCTATGCGCTGGACAATGTCCTGTGGCGGCGCATCAGTCTCAAGATCACCCCCGATCATGTATACTATCATGACACGGCCGGATGTGGATGGATTAGTTGAGGCTTCGCTCTCAGCCTCGCTCTCATATGGGGGAGTCACTTCTCCTGGTGTTTGGCCACCCCCAGCCACATTCAGGAATTCGTCTTCGACAGGCGCATCTGCAAGGACCTGACTGCCCTCAGCTCTGTCTTGAAGGGCCTCTTCGTTTCCAGCACTACCCCCGGCGGTGTCCTGGAGGACATTGTCATTTTGAGGGGCTTCAGGAAGGCCATCGTCGCCTTGATGAAGATCCGCCGCAGCTGTGCTTTGGACATCTTCGTCTTCGGAAGGAGGCTCGACAAGGGTCTGGCTACCCCCAGCTTCCTCCAAGAACTTCTTCCTCGACCGAGTGCTTTCGAACACTCCAGAGGTCGAGACAGCTGCCTTGGTTTTCCTCGGCTGGCTTTTGGATGAAGACGAGGAATTGGCAGTCGTCTTCCGGACAGATGAGGAATTGGAGATCACGTTGCATGAAGCAACCTTTCGTTCCTCTTCTGCTGACACCTTCGTCCCAAGGCGATGTCGGAGGGGTGTCGATGATTGTAGCCGTTGGAAGACCGACTGCTTTGGTGGTACTGCCGTCTTGCAACAGCAGTTGATGGTGACCACCGCACAAGTGTGCCCCGTGAGAGGCGCATCGTGCTTGTTGGTCAACTCTCCTGACCGGCGCTTATGAGTGATCACGTTGCGCAAGTCGTTGGAGGAGAGTGCTACCCTCACACCCCTCTCAGGCACATGGCAGGGCCAAGCGCCGGGGTGGTCGGGTGAGTGCTGCGCCCCCTGATCTAATACCAAGCAGGCATCACGATCAGTAGTGGGGGAACCACAGCATTTGAAGTGACTTGAACGGACCTCAAACGCACAACCAGAGGAGGCGCGGGAGTTCAAGACCACTGAGTTTGCCTCTCTCGGCTTGGTTGTGCACGCAGTGAATGCGCCTAAGCGAGATGAGGACTTTGAAGGTCGACTCGTTGTCGGTGCAGAAGCGCTTGAGTCAACCTTGTACAGCTTGCCATCGGCAGCGCGCGTGATTGTAAGCGCGTGCCTCTGGCCGGCTGCTGGCATAGCACGTTTGTGGCGCATGGCCCGTGCCGCCTTGGATTTCTTCGTACCAGCCCGCTGGGGCGCATAGTACTCAGCATCCAAATTCTCCTCGCCATTACAGCGAGTGAGTCTGTCAAAGACAGAGGATCTTTGCGGCGCACCAGAAGTGATACGCGGGGCATTGGCTGCGCCCCTGCTCCGTCGACGTATCTTCCTCGCCTGAGAGGAAGATGGCTGGGGAACGTGGTCAGCCGCACGCTTCCCCGAGAGATGCACTGCATCAGCGGGCGCACCTTGACTGCTGAGGACGTCAGCAGGAAGGGAAGGCTGGACGGGCGCATCCCCTTCAATGGTGGTGCCCGAGGCGTCGACTTTGTGCACCCAGACTGCGCGTGTCTTCTTCGGCTTCGACAGCCGCTTCGAAGGACTCGCACTTCCTTCAGAAATGAACTCCTCGTACGCCTGTTGATTGAGGCGCACTACCAGCGTCTTGTGGGAGGAGCCCACCTTCACGTCGTCGGCCTGTGACATGACTTTCTCGGTAGAGGAGAAAGAAGTCCCCGGCAGAGTCGCCAGCTTGTTTGCCATTAAAATTGTTTTGATTGAAATCTTTATACAAACAGAACAGTGATACAATATAGGATTTAGATGTCGTCCTAGGAGTACACTTTTGTTTAAGCTGGGTCCTTAGTGCCAATGGAGCGAGTGGTAATGCGTTGACTCCGTTGACCGGCTGACGGCGGTTATCGGTTCTCTGAAGGTGTTGATTGCTCTGGGTGCTGGAGCTTGCTGAGAGGAGGAAGACGTTGAGTGTCTAGGACTGCCTCTCTGGTGATGTGAGTCTTGTATTCTGAGTCTCTCTGTGTGTGTGTGAAGGGGATGATCCTTCTATTTATAGTTTTGCAGGCTGGCTGCTCATACGCGCATGTAGGATGCGCCGGTGTGGGGACACCACGTGGAGGTTGCTGATGGAGGCGCATGGATGCTGCACCCTGATCGAAAGGGAGAACTCTTCATACTGCTGTTGTGAGCCGGCACGTAGCAGAGAGAAGATCTTTCCGTTGCTGAAATCTCGGATGAGTTGAGTCAAAGGACACGTGTCGTCGACTCATGGTTCGAAGATCTCGGATTTGGTGGAGAGTAGTGATCTGGTGAGCTGCGCCTTGGATTGGGCGCAGGAGGAGGCTACGGCTCATAACCTTTAGGAGTTACAAACCATTTGGGGCGCATGGCTTTTGAGGCGCATGCAGGCGACTTTCCTTCTGTCTTTCGGGATCAGAGAGCAGTCTGAGGCGCATGGCTTTTGAGGCGCATGCTGATTTGGACGCATGGCCGTAGAGGCGCATGCGGATGGTGGAGTGGCCACGTGGCAGTAGCCGTCGAAATAAAGTCATGATGATGCTGACGTTGCCGATGCTTCGTTTTCTGAATAAAGCTGTCAACTGTTTAGACTTTGGGAGGCGTGCTGCCAACTCTGTTAGTTCAGCATTTAATGTTGGTGACGTTCGATGGACAGCTGAGTGGACACGTCGGTTGACGTTCCACTCGGTATGGAGATGTGTGAGGGCGTACCCTCTATGATGCGCCGAGTATTGTAGGGTGCGTCTGTATGATGTGCCTGATGCCGAAGGGCGCGTCCGTGTGATGCGCTATTTGGCTGGCGCATCGGACATGTCTTTTAATGATGCGGCTGTCTCCCTCTTCGAGTGCCATAAATAGCCGTTTGGCTGAATTCGAGGCGTCCGGTTCATCCATTTAATGTAAATTCATTGCACGAAATTCGGAGGGCCATCCACTTGGCGCGTGGGTTTGATCTGCCCGGCCCATAAATAGTGGCATGGAGAGAAGATTTGCTTCTCATTCCCTCACGTTCTTCCAACATGAACTTGAACATGCGGGTGCATTCTGTTGACGAAGTGCTCCCGAGGGTGAAGATGAGACGCTGTGTTGTCTTCGATGCACTTGAAGGTGATTGTTACATCCAAAAGACGGAGTCGTGGGCTTCTGAGGCAGGCGGAAGGTGCCTGTTGCATCCAAAGATAGGGATGCTCGAGCCTCGTCTCCGTTATTCCGGAAGAGCCGTAGATCGGAATGGCGGTGCAAGGCTCTCTCTTCCTTCAAAGTGGGTGTCGCCCACTTTGATTGTGTTGAAAGCTGCTCCTTTAGCCGCGGTTTCGATCACGGTCTTCCTTCGACTTTGGAGGCTCTTTCGAAGCCTCCCCTGGCCACAGCATTTGCGGTGCTCTTCTCTTCCTTGGTTCCAGCCAGAGGGTTAAATGCTTTGTGTATCGAAGCATTTATCGGGCGAGCCTGGTTGGAAGAGCGGCACATAACTGGGCTCTGCTCGGCCAGGTGAGCCTGGCTGGAAGAATTTGGCTGAAGGGATGCACATAACTGAGCTGCTGAAGAGATGATAGGATGCGCCTGGATGGAGGCGCATGATATCTACTGCGCCTTACTGGTGGCGCTTAGTGATGCTGCGCCTATCTGGAGACGCATGGTGGCCGCTGCGCTTATCTGAAGGCGCATGGTGGCCGCTGGCTGTAGACTTAGGCTCTTTCCTTTGTAGAAATTCTCTTTTGTACAACCTTTTCTAGACATGTAATAGACTTTTATATATAAATAAAAAGTCCTTCTTCAAATGTATATACTTATTGACTTTGCTGTGAAGTTCTTCGTCTGAGTTCTAGCGCATGTAGTGTCTGGCGTATGGGCTTTCTGGTTATGAAATTCCATGCTTCTACAGACGTCTTTCACGTATCTCAGCTGAGGAGATATGTTCCAGACCCCAGTCATGTGCTAGATCACTCAGAGTTGGAGGTCGGACCGAGCCTTACAGTTTCTGAGCAGCTAGTGGAGATATTAGACAGGAGAGAGAAGAGGCTGAGGAACAAGGTTATACCCTTAGTACGAGTAGCTTGGAGCCGTCACTCCCCAGGTGAATCTACTTGGGAGAGGGAGTCGGACATGAGGGAGAGATATCCTTACTTGTTCGACCCAACCGCTGCGAGGGAACCACCCGTTCCCGCTTGATACCCTAGAGGTTAGTCTTAATAATAGCCTTAGTCTTTTGTTTGCATTGCTTGTTATGTTAGAATGTTTGTAGAGTTTTCTATCCTTGTAAATTTTGAGGACAAAATTTTTTTCAAGGAGGGAAGATTTGTAAGCCCCTAGATTTCAAAAAAAATAAAATAAATAGTTTTTATAATTTTCAATAATATTTAATTTAAATATGTATTTTGTAGCGTATTTCGTATTTTCTTGGTTTTCGTAATGCCTTAAAATTTTTCCTAACTTATAGATTTTTCCTTGGCCGGCATACCGTCCAGACAGATTTTCTACATTTTAGATATTTTCGATTTTAGATATTTTGATGAATAGTATTTTGGATATTTTGATGAATAGTGTTTAGATATTTTCATGAATAGTGTAGAAGCACCCTATTACCCAATGGACATTTGGTTTTGTTTGAATGGCCATGATTGACTTAGATTTTGACATGGATCACGATCCGACGGCTAAGATTAATTTCCCCTTCTATATAAACCCTTTCACTTTCTCTCTCCTCTCTCTTTTCATTCTCTTCACTCTCTCTTCATTTCTTCTTCCTTTCTCTTCCCTTGGAGCTTTGCTAGGAGCTTGGCCTTGAGGTCTAGAGTGTGGTTTCGTACCCCTCTTGGTGGTGGACTAGAAGATTAGGCTTGGAGCTTAACCTAGGCAAGTGTATCTTGCTCAAAAGTGGCATGACCATACTTTATTTTTGTTTTCCATAGAAACTAGAGTTTTATTGGCCTATAATTTGCTTCTTTAAATTGTTAACATGTTTAGTATATAGCACTTTTGGTTTTGATTGACAGTATTGCGTAGATCTGAGTTTCTAGATATGATTTTCGAGTATTTTGAGGTTTTGATCTATCAAATGTTTTGATTTGTGAAAACTAATACTTCCATGTTGTTGGAAATTCAATTCTATTCAATTTTGACTTTTGAAAGTCCGAATTTTGATTTAAAATAAAGTTTTTATGGCCGAAACAAGTTTTAGCGAAAATCTGGATTTTGTTGCTGTTTGGAAAAACGGTATACCGCCGGTATGCCGCAGTATACCGCCGGTATGCCATTTTTGGCACCAGAAACTTACTGTCTTTAGTCCGGTATACCGCCGGTATGCCGCAGTCTACCGCCGGTATGCCGTTTTATGCTGTTTTAGGCTGTTTTTGTCCCTTTTTGCCCGTTTTTGTCCGTTTTTGATATTTTCTCGATTGTAATAGACTCTTAACATGATTAGATGGCCTTAGATAGTTAAAAAATGATTGTACACTCTATATACATGGTACATGCTTATGTTCACGTATTGTTCTATGTCCAAATTATAGATAGTGGCCTGTTATGGTGCACTCCAGATTACTATATATGCCTAGCTCGATATAGTGGCTCGTAGTAGCGCACTCATGACTTGATTTTCTTATTGATTTCTAGACCCTAGAAAGTTAGTTTGAGTATTGTGTCACCCCACATTGGTCTCCTATACTAAAGTCATCATTTTGGCTAGGTGCCCAGTCCCAAGTCGTATTGCACCAATTAGTGTCATAGTATTTTAACTTAGTATAAAAACTAAGTTATTGTATTTACTTCTACAGTGACGAGTTACTGGACATCCATAGCACTGTTATCGCAGCTTGTTTTGTTTTGCTTTGCTAGAGGCAAGTACTTTCTACGAACTTTACATATTGTTACATAAATGAACTGCAAACCCCACCATGTTAAATGCTGATCCTTGGAGTGACAAGTTAGATCTCTACATATTGTACTTTCAGTTACTACCATGCTTAGAACAGTCTTTATGTATCTCTCACATGATAGAATATGGGTTATGGGGAAACTGATAGTTGAGTACGTGATCATGCCCCCATTATCGTACCGAGCAAAGTTCATTCTATATGAATCTGCGCCGTAGGCCATTATCCCGCATTTCTGTATGGATGTACACCTATGCCTGTACACTTGTACGTATGTACATTTTATTTACATTGTGCCTCAGTATATTGTACATCTATTGACCGATCACGTACCTGCTACAGTTTTAAATATTACATATACATCTGTCTCTATGACATATGTATCCTTGCCATGATAGACTATGTGATGCCATGCTTTCCAGTTATTCCTCTCATGTTTATTTTCATGTTTCATATGCTATTTTGTTAGATTCAGTACTTGCTCCCGTCCTGACAGGATAACGTTGTAGGTGTCCTTACTGAGGAGGAGTTACTGTGCGACACCTATTATAGAGTTACTGTCGAGGACCCGGCTTTGCCTTACAAGGATGTTCCTGCGAGAAACCTCGCCTAGTTGTCTTTTGTATTATTAGACTTTTGACAGTAGTCATGTATTAGACTATACATTTTGCAACTGGACATGTATCCAGTTTTACATTTCAGTTCACTTGTACTTGGACATTTTACTATATATACGACGACTTTTGTGTTTGGAGCATTTATGATTCTTCTTCACTTATAGAACTGCTAGCATATTTAGTCTTATCATGTTGTCTTTAGAACAGCTTACTACGTTTTATCTCAACGTAGGCTGGGCATGACTCGGCCTGGCCCAACAATTTGGGTAGCGGATCGTGACAACAGATAAGGCAACCATTTTAATGAATAACAGGTACCAGATGTACCACTTTTGTAAAACAAAGTGCAGATTTTATAATGACACAGCAATTCTTCGAAGACTTCTACCATGGCTGCGTTCTCTTTTCGAAGTTTGTCCAACTCATCATTAGTTGGGACAAATTTCTCATACAGGGCATCCCCCATCGGCAGGTAAGAGATGTACTGCATCTCGTGAAGGGCAAACCCGATCTCTCCACAGGGAGTCATAAAAGTTCATGTCCTATAGTTGTATCTTTCTGCTAGAGCCAGAAATAGATACGGATTGGGGGCAAAACCGTAAACAGTGGCATGCACTGCTTGATACAAATTAATCTGCTGAAGTTTGTCTTCAAACTTAGTCAAAATCCAGTTTGCTATACAACTCCATCTCTTATATTCTGGGTTCACCAGTCCAGTTAATCTGAGGTCTTGATCTGGATACTTCCCTTCGACCTTCGCGAACTCATTCACGAATATTGGAACTCTCACGGGCAATAACAAAGAAGAATTTTTCGGTAGAATACAACCGGGCTTTAAACCTCTGAGCAAGACACTGTATCGTTCCGAAGAACTGTAGAACATGTCTTTCTTGTTAGGCCCCTTCTTCACATAAATCTTTCCTGGACGGGCATCCTGAAAAGGTGTGAGATTCCATTCCATTTTCCTCGGATAGCTTGCGTGAGCATATCGAGATAAAGGGAGACAGCGGGAGACATTTGGTATCGAGATTATCTTATCTTTTTGTTGGAAAATCCGTTCTTCCATCCATGGCTTCGGCTGAGAGCTCTTCTCAAAAGCTTTACCAAACAGAAATAGGGGCTTCTTGTGAATGATGGCATCTGTCGACTCCAAAGGTTGCCCATTCATCAGACATAACAGAGTTTCATTATCTTGGGTTACCAAGATAGCTTGGCAGGAAGCTGGCAGATCATACTGTGGATAGTGCACATGAGACAGGTCCTCTTTGAATTCCGATTCTGAAAGAGTTCCTACAAAGTTCTCATACCCCGGATCTTCTCTGGTATCAACTGCATCAAACAGAGAAAACAAAAATTTAGCACAAAGGAAAAAATCAAGGATGTTACCATCAGACTGCGCAACCATCAGATTGCGCAATCATCAGACTGCGCAACCATTAGATTGCGCAACCATCAAACTGTGCAACCATCAGATTGCGCAACCATCAGATTGTGCATCCATCAGTTTGTGCCAGCATCAGATTGCGCTGGCAATCCTGCGCAAAATCAGCAGATTGTGCTGACTTTTATCAGCACAGTTCAACCGATTGCGCAAGAAAGTATTCTTCATAAAAATGAAGAATAACTAGTTCGTGCAACCAATACCCTAAAAAGGGTGGCGCAATGTGATCACATCTCTAAAAAGAGATAGATTTTGAAGATCAGTGAAGTCGAAAAACTCTAAAAAGAGTTTTCGATTGAGTCATCTACCTTGTAACGCAGGATGCGCTGTCTCATGTCGAGAAGGACATCGTGCAACTCTAGCCGAAGGCTCGGCGGGGGCCTTGCCCTTGGCAGCGGCGGAAGAACGCTTGGGTGCCATGGAGATTCGATGGAGAAGAAAAAGGAATAGACTCGAGACTTCTCTCTTAAAATCACAAAAGCAAAGTAAAGAATGAAATGAGTATTGAAGAGAACTATTTATAGTTTTTCAAAGAGTAACGGCTGCCTCAGACTGCGCCGAAAAAGTCGGATCGACTCATCCGATGCGCAGACAGCTCATGCGCAACTTGATTTTAAATTTTGAAATTCAAAGTATTTCGAAAATTTGAATAAATTTAACTTTCAAAAACTTTGAAGGGGGTCTTGTAGGTCCTAAAAAATCAAGTTGCACTTATTAACAAAGTCAGAAAATCAAGAAATACAACTTTCAAGTGAACTGTGCAGACATCAGATTGCGTATCATTCCGATTGTGCACAATGGACTGCGCACACTTTCAACTGCGCAGGCTGACGTGGCAATGTCATCATTATCTAAAAAAATCAAATCTTTCTGACAGCTGACAGCACAAAGAATGAGGAGACTGTTCGTTTATTGCGCCGTACAGCGCTCGAGGACAGCTGTACATACAGCACAATCCAGTGCCTGCACAATCCAGTGCCTGTGCAATCCAGAGTCTGCGCAACCCATTTCAGCACAATCCGAAGTTAGCGCAATTCATGTGGCGCACTTCATCATGTCAACTAACAAAAGTACACGTGGCATTCATGCCATCAATTGCTCGTTACATGGCAACCGTCTTCACACGATCATGCGCATTTCAATCAAATGATGCCATGTGTCCAAGACAGTCAGCCCATGACCAGACAACTGCCTGTGCAGTCTGATGTTGCGCAATCCAGTTCTTGCGCAATCCAACTTGCGCCATCCAGAATAACTAAAAAATTAGTTATTTCCAGAACTCTATAAATAGAGTTTCAAGTCTTCATTCAAGGAGAACGCAGATCAGAGATCAGAGATAGAGAGATCAGACATAAAAGTTCAGAAATATCAGAGAGTTCAGGAGTTCTTGTCCAAGTGCTGCTGCATTCTTCCGAGGCTTTTGCCTTCAACTTTCGAGACTTTTTGCCTTCAACTTCAACTTCAGAGGCTACCGTCTTCAAAGTTCACATCATCCAAGGGATAAAGCAATCGTCTTCTAGATTGGATTCCCACAGTTGTACCTTTCCCAGAATTCTTGTAATCTTTACAAAGTTTGTATCAATAAAGTTTCATACTTTTGTTTTTGCAAACAATGAGTTAGGCTTATTCGAGTGTCGGGGCAACTTAGCAACTCAAGCCAACTTCCTTCTCCCAAGTCACGGGAACGAAGGATCGAGTGTCATTTGAAAGCACGCTGAGCCGACTTCAATGAAGACCGTGGGACCATTTTCCATGTTCTGAGACATTCCGACGGGTCGGGATTATTCCCTTAGCTATGTGCGTTCGTAACTTTTATATTAGCCTACATGTGCAAGTTGAAAATATGCGCGTTATTAAGTGAAGGCTAAAATAAGGCAAGTTCACCGAAACTACCCCACCTGTGCGAGGAGTCGCCTCGGACGATCGAGCCTTCGAGTAGCCGTTGCAAGGCTAAGTTCTAACGCCGTCAGCGTTTCAATTTCTCCGATTGACTTTGCGGGACGGGGCACTACATTATATACCACTCAGAACAAGTCTCGTCCTCGAGACTTTTCTGAAGGCAAGCCATCCTACCATTTCTATGGCTAAGACTTAATCGAGCCTAGACACGGAATTATAACCGTCGTGCGGGGTACGCCTACGCGTTTCCTTGAGTCCGAGCCACGCTCGCACTATTATCATTCTTTCCCCTAACATGAATTCAAGTTCTCGACATTCTTCCATTCCCCAAGTCTCATTTGAATTCAATGTATCGCTTGGTTGGATCGTGCATGCATTTCAGGCGTCCCCAGAATACATGCATTCACCAAGCCGCATGATAGAGAATTCGTCATTCTCACTCGAGTCGCATCGTGCACATACTCAGGCGTCACTGAAATATATGCATGTAAGCCGAATCTCGTGAGCGGGTTTTCCTATCCTTGATTCATTCAATCCAACCATGTCAATCCTCAAGTTCGATCTTTTGATTGCTAACACTTGCAACAGGGCGTCTCGTCTAACCGCTATGCCAATCTTTGCGAGGCTAAGTCAATATCAGGATTGGAATCATAGTTCCCCAACAATAATGCCAATACTGACCCCAATCCTAGGGTCAAACCAAAGTCGATAGTACAGGATTTTCTACCCAAGCTCGCGACACTCAGATTTCTAAACATCGAGCATGATCACCTATTCGCATCAATGCATTCGTTGCGCGTATTCGAATCCATTCAAATCACCACTTCTAACCAATTCATGTATTCGATCACGAGGTCGCCTAGCTTTGACAATATGTTGCACCCCAATCTCACGCGAGTCCGATAATCCACAGTGGTTCACGAATCACCATGCAACGCTCCCGCAGAATAATCATTCTCATCGGGGCATAACTCTTGTTTGAGTCTAGACTCGTTCATTCTCGATACGCGGATTGGACCTACGTAATCCTCAAATTTAATCATCAAGCACGCTAGGTCATTCTCGAGTCATCTTTGCGTCAAACCACAAGTCAAAACATACAAATTGCCACGCCACACAAGTTCAATCGCCCCCGCTATATGAATCACCATACCAGCGATCACGCGGAGTGATCGCCCTAATCGGCGTGACGCATGTGCGAGGCTGGAGTTGCGCTCGTATAAGACAAGAATGTCGAAGTTGTGGTTATCGACGAAGCAAATCCAAACATTTCGTTTTCCTCCAAGTCAAGATCTCAATTTGATAGTCCGTTTATCATGTCTATTATTTCCTCGACACGTTTAAATCTCCCGAATATAGCATCCATCGGAACAATAACCTTTGCACGATCGTCATTCGCCGAGTCAGAGTACCCCCGAGTTATCGCATATCGATCTTTGATACGCCTCAATACCATCGACGATATACATAACCTGACGATCTTCCTTTGAACCAATTTTGAGTCATATGACTGATGCTATTGTCCGAACTGGATATTCCATAATTTTTTCGATATTCAAGATCAAGTTCGATCGCTATTCCTCAAGCTCGTTTCAAGATCGTTCTTCAAAACTCAAGTCATATTTTATTTGAATCAATGCGAAATCGTACGTGCGATCATTTAATTTTTCTTGATCAAGACCATTCATTTTCATTCGTCGTTCCGAGCGTGATTCGATATCGTTTTCTAACTCGCGTTGCCTATTCACAAGTTGTTCGAACGAGATGCTCGTTCGGGACATTCGAAGTCACGACCAACTAAGCGTAACGCGTTCTAAGGCTTTGCGCGATTGCATCGCCTCGTCGAGATACTCGTAATCCTCAATATTTGCTCGAATGATTTCCAAGAAAATCTATAAACCACTCGGATTCGAGCCATCCGATCGAGCCTACAATCACGTTCGCGTCGTTCGCTAAGACATCCTTCGAATTTGTTCGACGAATCCCTAGCGTAGTTGCTCATGTCGCATCGACATACTAAGTCGTTCGCACTATTCCTCAATTTTCAAGTCAATCTTCCGTATATGCCTAAGCGTTAACTCGATAGCGTTCCTATCGATAGACACTCTAAGTGTATTTTCGTTCCCGACCGAGCAATACTTGATATCGCTCGCGACTCGTTTGCACCAAAAGGTCGAGGTGCACGACGTGCGGACTAAGTTGTGCCGCATAACCGTCCCGTACGGACTATATTCCGAGTTTCATGCTCAATTGCTAGGGTCATCGTAGGACTAGTTAGGAACGCACGCGACATGTTAACTTAGCACGTGTTTTCATTCATGTCAAGTTGACACCGTTCGGTACTAAGGCCTACCGATGCGTTCGAGTGAACGCTTGTACGAGCTTTTGAAAATATTTAGACTTATTGTATGGACATGCCGAGGGACATTCGAGAGAGAGCACACACTTATTTTCCAACGACGAGCTTTCAAAACTGAAAAATTCAACGTGAAGTCCAAGGACGTAAAGCCGTGCTCTGATACCATTATGTCACGCCCCGCTTCCGTAGGAGCGATCGTCCTCGCTAAGGCGTGATGCCGCACGAGCCTAGATTATGCTCGTGCAAGGCAATTTCATAACGGCCGATTACATCGGCAGCGACGGGGTCGTCGTACAGAAGTCCCAAGCAGAAACATTGAACATTGCAGCGGAAATTTAAAACAAGCACACATGAACACAAGTCATTCAAAAGAAGCTCTTTATTGATATTGAATGCAAGATTACATTTGTGGGCGCAAGGCCAAATTACAAGTCTTTCGGGCTCACTTTTCTTTCATTTTACAATTTACTCTGCTCTCTCTCATCTCTCGATACAATGCTTGAATCCAGCGGAAGCTTCGGAAGGCGATGTCCATACATTATGTCCTATATAAGTCTTCAATCCGCACGGCCGCACGCTTCGAATCGCCAAGGAACTCCGTGCCTCGACGCATCCAAGCGAGCTCCGCGCCACGAGCTTCTACCTGTGCCAGCACATGAACACTGTGTGGGTGTCAGTACTCAACTGTACTGGTGGAGTGAGCTTCTCGCCCACCCATACATAACCGATACGTTTATTTACTTTGTGCAGCTTAAAACCCTTTCGATTATCTTTCTAGTCTTGCCTTAGGATTCATTTTAGGACAAGGACGTCCGACCAAACCGAGGTGCCAAGACATGTTCGTGCTATAATTCCAACGTATGCTTCGATCAAGGCAGTGCCTCATTGTGCATGTACTTGACCCAACTTGAACTCGGGACGACAGGGTCGTTGTCACGATCCGTTACCCAAATTGTTGGGCCGGACCGAGTCATGTCCAGCCTGCGCTTGAGATAAAGCACAGTAAGCTGTTCTAGAAATAACAAGATAAGACTAAATGTGCTAACAGTTCTATAAGTGAATAAAAGTCATAAATGCTCCAAACACAAAAGTCGTCTCATATAGAAATAAGTCCAAAGTACAAGTCTGAAATATAAAACTGGATACATGTCCAGTTACAAAATACGTAGTCTAATACATGACTACACTAAATATCCCAAGCAGCTATGCAAACTAGACGAGTTTCCCCGCAGGTACATATCAATTTTCTGAAGTGTACATACGTATACTTAACGGCATCGGTGTACATCCATACACAAATACGGGACCAGACATACGACACAGATACATATAGAATGTAACGGTGCTCGGTAAATACATACGGAGAAGGGGGTCATGATCACGTACACTACTAGCAGTTTCCCCTTAACCCGTTATTTAAGCATGCGAGAGATATGGAAAGTATCCTAAACATGGCAGAGACTGAAAGTAATACAACATGTAAAGTTCTAACTTGCTACCCCAAGGATCAGCATTTAACATGGTTGGTGAATCACAGTTTATGGTTTATAGCAGTATGTAAAGTTTGTAGAAAGTACTTGCCTCTAGCAAATCAAGCTACGATAAAAGTGCTATAGATGTCTGGTAACTCGTCACTGTAGAAATAAATACATAAACTTAGTTTTTACACTAAGCTAAAACACTAAGACATTAATTGGTGCAACACGACTTGTGACAGGGCACCTAGCCAAAATAATGACTTTAGCATAGGAGACCAATGTGGGGTGACACACTACTATAACTAACTTTCTATGGTCTTTACACTAGTGAGGGGTGAGGTTCAATACGGCTAAAACTCAAAATAGCACAAAAGTTGCAAGTCGTAATTATTCAATAAATAAATCAAATGAACATTGTGTTCCAACAATTTTTGAGATAGACAAAAAGCTTAATTTTACATAAAATAAAGTACCAAAATGATCCTTGTTAATTATAGAAATTTATTATAATTTTTCTGGAATTTATTAACCAGTACAAGTATTTTATAAAAATCAGTTTTCCTAAGTACACAGAAAATGAGTTCTGGTTTCATATGCCAAAATGGTGGCAAAACTGTAAATTAAATACTATAAAAATTATACTAAATTAGCTAAATTAACATAGTATCTAAATACCATTTTTCCCAGAATTTTAACAGCAATTAAAGTATTTTTAGAAATTCAAAAACAGCATTGTACACTATTGAAATTAAATAATTAATTATCTGCGTATTTTGTCCATGTACATAGTTTGAACCAAAGTTCAAATACAGGACCCAAGGCCATGAATCAAGTCCAATATGACTTGTACAGGTCTTGAATGTGTGAAAACACATTTGGGCCCAAAAACCCATGCTAGGCTTGGACACCAAATGGTTGCAGTAATTTAAATACACAAAAATACAAAGACGTAAAAATACATAATAATTACTAATATTTTAATAAGGTAAAATTATACATAGTAGTTATAAAAAATATGACAAGTATATTTACATAATAATAATTTACACTAGGTAGAGTGAAATGCATATATAAAATGTATTTCTATAATATTTATACATACATATAAATATATAGATATTTACATAATGGATATATACATATATATGCTAAAAATACATATATATATATATATATATATATATATATATATATATATATATATATATATATATATATATATATATATATATATATATATATATATATATATATATATATACGAAAATACTTAACTTTAAAGTATATATATATATACAAATATTGTATACATATATATAATAGTATATGTATAATAATATATATACAAATGAACATATATACATATATACATATATGTACATAAATACATATATATATATATATATATATATATATATATATATATATATATATATATATATATATATATATATATATATATATATATATATATATGCAGTATTTATATATAAATACTGCATATATATATATATATATATATATATATATATATATATATATATATATATATATATATATATATATATATATATATATATATAATAATACATATATATACAAATACATGTATATATATATATATATAAATATATATATAAATAATAAAACAAAAGAAAAACAAAGGAAAAAGAAAAAGAAATAATAGCACAACAGGGGGGGCTCGAACTCGGGCCACTGAGCCGAGTTCTCAGACTCGGTCGGGCTGGCCAGGGGGTCAGCCCACTCGTTGTGTTAGAGTTAGGTTTCTGGTTTATTTTATTTAGGTTTTAGTATTAAATATATATAAAATAATAATAATAACAATCCTGTGTCCTGACAGTTAGGGACACAGGAGTCAAAGTGTCCGGGTCGATTACGACATGCACGACACGAGTATGCTGTGTCTAGTCCTACCATCGTGCTCGCCAGGACACGGCGAACCACATACGTGGATTCGAGACATGAATGACACGAATATGACACTGCCACTTACGTGTCCAGCTTTGGGGAGGATTTCGAAGGTCGTAGACGACGGAGGAGGCGATGGGACGGTGGCGCTCAGGCGGCGATCGACTCGCCTCGTCACGGCGAGCTTGTCGGCAGTAGTTGGGGGCGGTGAGCGTCGCTGTAGGGGCTGGACAAAGGGTCGCCGGAGTTAGGGTTTAGGGCTTAGGGTTTTGGTCGGAGAAGAAAGGTTGCGGTGGTTGTGGGCGGTCGTGGTGGTGTTATTGGGTTAGGGTTAGGTCTGGGGAAGAATGGGGGGTATTTATAGGTCGGTTTAAGGCGGTGGGTCGGCCGGAAAAGGCGGGGGCAGTCGAGTCGGCGGTCGTCGGGCAGTTGGGGGTCAGCCTGGTCATCGGGGGTGGGTAGGTTTAGGAATTACAGAAAACCCCCTAGAGTTTAGGTTATTACACAAAGGTCCCTAACAGTCTAAATACAAATAGATAATTTACATTCCACACTTAAAAACAATTGATTAATTACAAAATGCTATTGTAACAATTTAATAAATTACATAACTATATTAAAACAATTCTAAAAATTACAAACAGATATTAAAACATTTAAATTAATTGCAAAATAATATTTTTGTATTTAAAACTCATTTAAAAATCATTTAAAAATTCTAGAAAAATTCCTAAAAATCCCAATAAATAATTTAAGGCTAAATATGACATTAATAATTAATTAATACTAATTAAATAAATTTTAAAAAATAGGGGCTCACAAGTCTTCCCTCCTTGAAAAATTTCGTCCTCGAAATTCACAAGGATTGAAGACCCTATAATATTCTAACATAGCAAGCAATACAACAAATGACTAAGGCTATGATCGAAACTAACCTCTAAGGTATCAAGCGGGAACGGGTGGTTCCCTCGCAGCGGTTGGATCGAACAAGTAAGGGTATCTCTCCCTCATGTCCGACTCTCTCTCCCAAGTAGATTCACCCAGAGAGTGACGGCTCTAAGCTACTCGTACTAAGGGTATAACCTTGTTCCTCAGCCTCTTCTCTCTCCTTTCTATTATCTCCACTGGCTGTTCAGAAACTGTAAGGCTCGGTCCGACCTCCAACTCTGAATGATCTAGCACATGACTGGGGTCTGGGACATATCTCCTCAGTTGAGATACGTGAAAGACATCGTGAACTCCTGCTAGGTTGGGTGGAAGTGCAACCCTGTAAGCTACATCTCCGATCCTGCCAAGTATCTCGAACGGCCCGATGTATCTGGGGCTCAACTTCCCTCCTCGTCCGAACCGGATCGTCCCTCTAGTAGGTGATATCTTCACTAGCACCATATTACCGTCTGCGAACTCCATCGGTCTGCGACTAGCATCAGCCCAGTGTTTCTGCCTATCCTGGGCTACTCTGAACCTGTCTCTGATCATCCCGACCTTCTCTGCTGCATCCGTGATTATCTCTGGCCCAAGCATAACTCTGTCTCCAACATCATCCCAAAAGAGCGGTGTGCGGCATCGTCGTCCATATAGCGCTTCGAAAGGAGACATATCGATACTGACTTGGTAGCTGTTGTTGTATGAAAACTCTACCAAGTGCAAATGGCTCTCCCATGATCCTCTAAAGTCCAGTACGCAGGTCCTCAGCATATCCTCCATTGTCTGTATCGTCCTCTTGGACTGCCCATCTGTCTGCGGGTGGTACGCCGTACTGAACTTGAGCCTACTGCCCAACTCCTCCTGCAAGCTCCTCCAGTAGTGGGATGTGAATCTGCTGTCTCTGTCCGACACGATGCTCACTGACACTCCGTGTATGCGAACTATCTGCTGCATGTATAGCTTCGCCAACTTCTCGGTGGAAAGCCCCACCTTGAAGGGTATGAAGTGCGCACACTTCGTCAGCCTGTCCACGATGACCCAAATGGTATCCTCTCCTCCTTGGGAACGAGGAAGCCCTGAGACGAAGTCCATCGTAATATGTTCCTACTTCCACTCGGGAATGGGTAACGGCTGCAACAAACCAGCTGGCCTCTGGCGCTCTGCCTTGACCTGCTGGCAAACTAGGCATCTCGAGATAAAACGTGATACATCCCTCTTCATCCCGTGCCACCAAAGATGTTCCCGTAAGTCACGGTACATCTTGTTAGCACCAGGGTGAATAGAATATCTCGATCGGTGTACCTCCTGTAAGACTGCCTCTACCAGCTCTCCCTTCGGCACGCACAATCGGCTGCCATGCTTCAAGGATCCATCATCTGCTATAGTGAAGTCATCCAGCAATCCAGCTAAAGCCTGGGCTCGAAGTCTGCAAAGGCTCTCATCTGTAGGCTGTACCTCCCTGATCTGCTCCATCAAACCTGACTGAATGTCAAGCGCCATCATCTGTATCACTGATCCTGGCCGAACTAGCTCGATACCGAGCTTCTCCAGATCTTCCCGTAAATGTCGATCTATCATCAGATACCATGCCATCGGATGCCTGCTCAGCGCATCCGCCACCACATTTGCCTTCCCGGGGTGATACTGTAAATCGATGTCGAAGTCTTTCATCTCAACTCCAACCATCGTCTTTGCCTCATGTTCAGCTCTTTCTGCGTAAACACATACTTCAAGCTTTTATGGCCAGTAAAGATTTTTACACGCTCTCCGTATAAGTAATCTTTCCATAACTTGAGTGCAAAGATCACCGCAGCTAACTCTAGGTCATGGGTAGGATAATTCCGCTCATAAGTCCGCAATTGCCTAGATGCATAAGCAATAACTTTCCCATGCTGCTGTAGGACACATCCTAGCCCCTTCCCAGAAGCATCGCTGTATATGGTGAAACCTCCAGAACCTGAAGGTAATATCAGAACTGGAGCGGTCGTCAGCCTCCTCTTCAGCTCCTCAAACGCTGTCTGGCAGTCCTCTGACCAAATGTACTCTGCGTCCTTCTGCGTCAGCTTCGTCATGGGTTCAGCTATCCTAGCAAAGTCCTGGATGAACTTTCTATAATAGCCTGCTAAACCCAGAAAGCTCCTGATCTCTGAAACTGACGTCGGAGCCTTCCATGTCTCAACTGCAGCAATCTTCCTGGGATCCACCGAGATTCCATCTCCAGTAACTACATGACCGAGAAACTCCACTCGGTCTAAAAAGAACTCGTACTTCGGCAATTTGGAAAATAATCTCTCCTGCCTCAGAATCTCCAAAACTATCAGCAAGTGCTCTGCATGCTCCTCCGGCGTCTTCGAGTATATCAGGATGTCGTCGATAAACACTACGACGAACTTATCCAGATACTGGTGGAATGTCTTATTCATCAAATTCATAAAGATAGCTGGCGCATTTGTGAGACCAAATGGCATCACCAGAAACTCGTACTGCCCGTACTTCGTGTTGAACACCGTCTTCTGGATGTCTGCTGCCCTAACCTTCACCTGGTGGTACCCGAATCTCAAGTCTATCCTGGAAAACACCTTCGCCCCACTCAACTGGTCGAACAAATCATCTATCCTGGGCAGAAGATATTTGTTCTTGATGGTGATGGCATTCAAGGCCCGTAGTCAATACACAACCGGACTGTACAATCTTTTTTAGGCACAAAGAGTACTGGCGCTCCCTATGGAGAAGTACTAGATCGAATGAAACCCTTTTTCAACAGGTCATCAATCTGCTCTTTCATCTCTACGGCCTCCTTGGGATTCACTCTATAGCAAGCCCGGGATACTGGTGATGAACCCGGCACTAAATCTATAGTAAACTCCACATCTCTGTCAGGCGGAAGTCCTGGAAGATCCTCTGGAAATACATCTATAAACTCCCTAATGATAGGGTGTGGCGGTGCTACGTCCCCAACTGTCGTACAACAGTTCGGCTCTAGGCTGATCTCCGGCCCTGTCCTCCTGACTCTGAATGGTGCTGTGCCTGGGGGACTGAACAAAATACTACCCTCATGACAATCTATAGATGCATGGGCATAGCTAAGCCAGTCCATCCCCAATATGATATCATAACCGGGGAGTGGAATCACAAAGAATTGTCCCTCAAACTCTCTCCCGGCTATCGTAATAGAGCATCTATAGCTAGCTCTAATAGGCACTGGTCCTCCTCCCGTCATTACTCTACTAATCTCTGCAGTAGATGTAGATACTAAGTGATGTTCATGCATAAACTCTAATGACAGGAAGCTATGAGATGCACCAGAATCAAACAAGCATAGAGCTAGAAAAGTATGCAAATAAACATAACCTGTGATGACGTCAGCTAAGTAATCTGGCTTCGAAACCTGCTCCGGCTCCAGCTCAAGGGCTAGGCTATAAACCTTTCCCTGAGGTCCCTTCTGCTGCTGCAGATGCTGCCCAAACCTCTGCTGCTGAGTCGAAAGCGGCCCTCTAGGTCCCGTGGCTACTGGGCAGCTTCGAAGCTGATGGGTGGCAGACCCACAAGCCAAACACTGACCCAACCTCTTCCTGCAGATGGTAGCATCGTGGCCTGCCCTCTTGCAGAATACACAAAAACCTCCCTTCGGCTGCTGTCGGGGTCCCGGGGCTGTAACTGGCGGGGTCGGGTGATGTGATGTAGGGAGGACGGTAAGTATGCTGGTGCGACGTCGGTGCTTTCTGCTGGAAAGCCTGACGCTTGGACGGTCCCTCGAGGTGTACAGAAGCCGGCCTCTTGCATGACAGAAGATGCTCCTCGATGCTCCGGGCCAACTCTAGGCTCTGGTAATAGTCAGTCGTACCGTTCGCCACTATAAGAATATCGATGTCTGGAACTAGACCATGGCAAAACCTACGGGTCATCTCCTCTGGATCTACAACCAGACTAGGTGCGAAACGGCTCAGGCGACTAAACTCTGCCGTATACTCGTCAACAGAACGGTTCCCCTGCTGGATGTTCTGGAATTGTAGCCCCATGGCTACTCTAGCAGTGGTCGAGAAGAATTTTTACTTGAACTGGGTCTTGAACAGATCCCAAGTGGCCCTCCCTCTCGCAAACAATGGCTCATTCCGGAACCAAACTCCTGCCAAGTCTATTAGCAGAAATCCTGCTGCCTCGACCTGGAGGTCACCCAGCATCCTACCTCCAAGGAGCTTCCTCTCTACCGAGTCTAGCCAGTCATCTGCTACTACTATGCCCTCACTCCCTGAGAACTCCTTGGGGTTCAGACCCATGAAGTCCTTGATCATCCCCGCTATCTGCCGTGGCTCTACAGGTGGTGGGACCACGGTACGTTTCTCAGAACGCTCCATGCTCTGGCGGAGTAGGGTAGTCTGCTCCTGATGGGTTGTTAGGAACCCCTGGATCAGAGTGAAGTTGGTTCCCGTCGAGTGTGACGGAAGCCTGGGTAGGTATAGTGATAGGGGGTGGTGGAAGTATTGGGTCCTGCTGGGCATGTGATGTAGAAGGCGGTGGAGGCATCTGGGTTGGTAGATCTGTAGAGTGGGGGAATGTGGTAGGTGAAGGTGGAGGTGTATCAGTCAACTGGTCAGCTGACTGGATATGGAGTGCGCCATTCTCAGGTGTGACATACTGGGATGAACGAGTAAGCACCATCTAATTACAATAAAAAGGACTTATAAGGACTTGTTTAAAGTAAGCAATCATAGACAAGGAAATCTAATTATAATAGCAAGCATGTGATGTATTTTCTATGTTGTAATCCTAGCATTCCTCTAGGTGTTCTAAGCGTCATTCCTAATGTTGTCTAATTACCTTAACTTCCTAATTGCAGGCATGCTTGGTACAATAACGTAACCAAACAACTTAAGTCAGGACCTGCATGGACCACCACTAAAAATATGTCACGACCCGTTACCCAAATTATTGGGCCGGGCCGAGTCATGTCCAGCCTGCGCTTGAGATAAAGCACAGTAAGCTGTTCTAGAAATAACAAGATAAGACTAAATGTGCAAACAGTTCTATAAGTGAATAAAAGTCATAAATGCTCCAAACACAAAAGTCGTCTCATATAGAAATAAGTCCAAAGTACAAGTCTGAAATGTAAAACTGGATACATGTCCAGTTACAAAATACGTAGTCTAATACATGACTACACTAAATATCCCAAGCAGCTATGCAAACTAGACAAGTTTTCCCGCAGGAACATCTTCGTAAAGCAAAGCCGGGTCTTCGGTAGTATCTCCATAATATGAGTCGCAGAGTAACTCCTCCTCAGTAAGGACACCTACAACGTTATCCTGTCAGGACGGGAGCAAGTACTGAATCTAACAAACATATAGTACTGATCATGTGATGAAAAGAAAAGACATATCATGTTTATTCAGTTTTTGTTACATGGCAATAATTATTCATTTTAGAGTTTAAAACTGTAGTAGGTGATTGATCAGTCAATAGGTAATCAGGATGTACAGTGGTACATATCAATTTTCTAAAGTGTACATACGTACACTTAACGGCATCGGTGTACATCCATACACAAACGCGAGACCAGACATACGACACAGATACATATAGAATGTAACGGTGCTCGGTAAATACATACGGAGAATGGGGTCATGATCACGTACACTACTAGCAGTTTCCCCTTAACCCGTTATTTAAGCATGTGAGAGATATGGAAAGTATCCTAAACATGGCAGAGACTGAAAGTAATACAACATGTAAAGTTCTAACTTTCTACCCCAAGGATCAATATTTAATATGGTTGGTGAATCACGGTTTACGGTTTATAGCAGTATGTAAAGTTTGTAGAAAGTACTTGCCTCTAGCAAAGCAAGCTGCGATAAAAGTGCTATAGATGTCTAGTAACTCGTCACTGTAGAAATAAATACATAAACTTAGTTTTTACACTAAGCTAAAATACTAAGACATTAATTGGTGCAACACGACTTGTGACTGGGCACCTAGCCAAAATGATGACTTTAGCATAGGAGACCAATATGGGGTGACACACTACTATAACTAACTTTCTATGGTCTTTACACTAGTGAGGGATGAGGTTCAATACGGCTAAAACTCAAAATACCACAAAAGTTGCAAGTCGTGATTATTCAATAAATAAATCAAATGAACATTGTGTTCCAATAATTTTTGAGATAGACAAAAAGCTTAATTTTACATAAAATAAAGTACCAAAATGATCCTTGTTAATTATAGAAATTTATTATAATTTTTCTGGAATTTATTAACCAGTACAAGTATTTTATAAAAATCAGTTTTCCTAAGTACACAGAAAATGAGTTCTAGTTTCATATGCCAAAATGGTGGCAAAACTATAAATTAAATACTGTAAAAGTTATACTAAATTAGCTAAATTAACATAGTATCTAAATACTATTTTTTCAGAATTTTAACAGCAATTAAAGTATTTTTAGAAATTCAAAAATAACATTGTACACTATTGAAATTAAATAATTAATTTTCTGCGTATTTTGTCCATGTACATAGTTTGAACCAAAGTTCAAATACAGGACCCAAGGCCATGAATCAAGTCCAATATGACTTGTACAGATCTTGAATGTGTGAAAACACATTTGGGCCCAAAAACCCATGCTAGGCTTGGACACCAAATGGTTGCAGTAATTTAAATACACAAAAATACAAAGACGTAAAAATACATAATAATTACTAATATTTTAATAAGGTAAAATTATACATAGTAGTTATAAAAAATATGACAAGTATATTTACATAATAATAATTTACACTAGGTAGAGTGAAATACATATATAAAATGTATTTCTATAATATTTATACATACATATAAATATATAGATATTTACATAATGGATATATACATATATATGCTAAAAATACATATATATATATATATATATATATATATATATATATATATATATATAAGAAAATACTTAACTTTAAAGTATATATATATATATACAAATATTGTATACATATATATAATAGTATATATATAATAATATATATACACATGAACATATATACATATATACATATATGTACACAAATACATATATATATATATATATAATAGTACTAAATATAATATATATATATATATATATATATATATATATATATATATATATATATATATATATATATATATATATATATATATACAGTATATAATAATACATATATATATATATACAAATACATGTATATATATATAAATATATATATATATATATATATATATATATAATAAAACAAAAAGAAAAACAAAGGAAAAAGAAAAAAAAATAATAGCACAACAGGAGGGGCTCGAACTCGAGCCACTGAGCCGAGTTCTCAGACTCGGTCGGGCTGGCCAGGGGGTCAGCCCGCTCATTGTGTTAGAGTTAGGTTTCTGATTTATTTTATTTAGGTTTTAGTATTAAATATATATAAAAAAATAATAATAACAATCCTGTGTCCTAACAGTTAGGGACACAGGAGTCTAAGTGTCCGGGTCGATTATGACACGCACGACATGAGTATGCTGTGTCTAGTCCTACCCTCGTGCTCGCCAGGACACGGTGAACCACATACATGGATTCGAGACACGAACGACACGAATATGACACTGCCACTTACGTGTCCAGCTTTGGGGACGATTTCGAAGGCCATGGACGGCGGAGGAGGCGATGGGACGGTGGCGCTCAGGCGGCGATCGACTCGCCTCGTCACAACGAGCTTGTCGGCGGTGGTTGGGGGCGGTGAGCATCGCTGTAGGGGCTGGACAAAGGGTCGCCGGAGTTAGGGTTTAGGGCTTAGGGTTTTCGTCGGAGAAGAAAGGTTGCGGTGGTTGTGGGCGGTCGTGGTGGTGCTATTGGGTTAGGGTTAGGTCTGGGGAAGAAGGGGGGTATTTATAGGTCGGTTTAAGGCGGTGGGTCGGCCGGGAAAAGCGGGGGCAGTCGAGTCGGCGGTCGTCGGGCAGTCGGGGGTCAGCCTGGTCGTCGGGGGAGGGTAGGTTTAGGAATTACAGAAAACCCTCTAGAGTTTAGGTTATTACACAAAGGTCCCTAACAGTCTAAATGCAAATAGATAATTTGCATTCCACACTTAAAAACAATTGATTAATTACAAAGTACTATTGTAACAATTTAATAAATTACATAACTATATTAAAACAATTCTAAAAATTACAAACAGATATTAAAACATTTAAATTAATTACGAAATAATATTTTTGTATTTAAAACTCATTTAAAAATCATTTAAAAATTCTAGAAAAATTCCTAAAAATCCTAATAAATATTTTAAGGCTAAATATGACATTAATAATTAATTAACACTAATTAAATAAATTTTGAAAAACAGGGTCTCACAGTCGTGCCATACTCTATTCGCGACTTAGACATATTCGAGACGGTGCTACGCCGAGGAGCAACTTACATGGACTCGGCCGTGCCATGACCTTTACTTGAACTCAAGTGCCTCAAGCCTATTCTCGTGCCAACGACGTCAAGGGGATGACTCGTGCAGGTCGTGCCGCTAGACTTGATTTGTGCCTTAAGACCTTGCTTAGACTTGTATATACTTCAAGATTGAGGCCGCGCCTCACAACTTATCAAGACTTTATCCATGCTACCGCCTAGCGGCCTTTCTATTCGACTCATGAACTAACTTAGACAAGACTTGCCAAACCTAGTATCGATCTCATGGACATCCCGACGCCAAGTATCGTGCTAAGTACGGTGCCTATACTGCAGCCCAATCTTAGGCCCAGACATTGTGTTACCGACTAGACATAATTCCAGTTCTAAACCCAATCCAAAGGCATACACGCGGTGTATCGTTATTGCCGACACATCTACATGAGTGGTCACTAGCAATGTCAAGCTATCTTGGACTGGCTCGTGGGATATCGGCTCGTCCCTACACGGGTAGCTAGCCCGGAGGCGCCGAAGTCTCCCATGCGGTTATCCAGCATCCTACTTTGAGCCGCAACTCGCTTCTCCCGGGCCGAATGATTCCGGCGCCCCGGCAATCATTCGAGAAGACTACACCTTGTCGACAAGTTGTCCAATGACCATGCATACTCAACTCGATCTATCAAATTCTTCTTTAACATGACCATGCTTTCCTTTAACTCTCTCGAGACTTAACGAGATTCCCAAGCCGCGGGACCGATCTCGTGTGCGAAACTTAACAAGACTTAGCGAGACTTCCAAGTCGGGGGACCATCTCGTGTGCGGGACATATCAAGACTTAGCGAGACTCCCAAGTAGTGGGACCGATTTCGGCGACAACAAGTCGCGTGGACTTCCTTTGATTATGGCATACTCTTTACTAGATCCATCGTAGCTCGTGCCTTAGACAGGCCTGGTTCTATAGGCGACGCTATCGCTCAAGTCATATACTTATACGACGAGCCTTGTTCTCAAGGGACTACGCGACTTGACAATCGCAGATAGAGCGGAACAGTGCTAGAAATGGCTTCTGTAATACCCCAGAACCAGAATACTGGAGAGCGGGAGCGTACATAGCCAGCTACGTATATTGAAGTACAACCCACCTCGCTATACGGTCACGGCTGTCTAGATATATGAGGGTTTAACTACAAGCCAACAGTCTCCTATGGTCATGGACAAGTCTATTGTCTCAATCTCAAGCAAGCAATGATAGTTACAAGATGTCAGAGCACCAAATATATAATAGCAAGGCGTCCCATATATTACATATTGGATGATCATGAAGCTAGTCGTACAAAATATCAAGACTAGCAAGAGTTCAGTCATACATGATCAACCCTAGGATCTGTCAATCATGTTACAGCCCGTAGGCAGACAGTAAATAAAGATGCAATATGAGCTAACATGTGCTCGTCGGCTAAACGCCTCAAAAGAATAATTTTTATAATAAAATGGAAGGACAAAAAGAAACCCACTCGTTGCCAGGGTTACGCCTGGTGTTCACCATCTGGCTGGAAGACAGGTGGATCCTCTGATACTGCTCCGATATCTGGCCACACAAAACCAGCTGGGTCAAGCCCCAGAAAGAGCAAGTGCCACAAAGGAGGCTTCACTTAGGGACTAAAACCAGCATATCACAACAGAATATTAAAGATAATAAATAAAGTACTGATAATAATAGAGATAACAACAGTAAACTGAGTACGAAGAAACCATTCAAGTAGCCAGGTCACAACCCTTAAACCAAACAAGGACCGGGGTTGCAGTCCTTCACCTGAATAGAAATCCGCCTCAAATACTATTGGTACATTGAAGACAATAAACGAAGAGAGGACACAGAACTGCTCCGGAAGCCAGGTTACAACCCGTAAACCAAACAAGGATCGGGGTTGTAACCCTTCGCCTGAACAGAACTGGACTCTCGATCTTTATTGCTAAGGCCAGTATAAATAATCATGGTATTAAGGTAAGGTAAAACATGACGAGCATGGCATGGGGTTGCAATAAGACAATAAACGAAAAGAGGACACAGAACTGCTCCGGGAGCCAGGTTACAACCCTTAAACAAAACAAGGACCGGGGTTGTAACCCTTCGCCTGAACAGAACTGGACCCCTGATCGTTATTGTTAAGACAAGCACAATTAATCATGTCATGTCACAATCTTGCACATGATCAGGATAAGACTAAGCAGGAATAAACTCCATCCAATCAATCATGGCCAATCAAGAGTACGGCTTTATACTTTTAACTATCTAGGGTTATCACAGGCCTAGTTACTAGCAAGATGCAATGAGATTATCCCAACAGCCACAAGCCCTGCAGACCATCCGGTTATCCGGGTCGAATGTCCGTTCGAAGAATGCAACACGTGACTGTGTACTGGAAATGTGCCCTACTCATCGGTAGGCTACAAGTCCACTTAATGCGCCTAGATAACGGGATTACCTGTAGCTGGGAATCTCTTCATGTCTACTGAATTATTCTAGTTTATTGGCCTTAGTCAATTACTGTAGGTATCCCTGACCGTGGTACTCAGGGATCCTTATCCTAGACATGATGCAAGACAGTACTGGTTTATTTTGTACAAACACAATCACCCACGGTGTCTAGGCCGTTCAATTCTGTCACGACATGCTAGCCGTCGCAACCGCATTCGAAATATATATCATGTCAAATTCACTGTCAAAAGTGTGCCACGACGGGTCACTATCATGTCATGTTATTATTTAAAATTAACATTAACCTGGTATAAGTGTGTATGCAGTAACTAAATATAAACAGGGTACAAGAGTTGTGGAGGAATTATGCGGCTCAGGGAGACGGGATATAACTTCTACATACGAACTTAAAATGAGGTGCTCCAGAGATATTCGGAAAGGCAAGACAAAGATCTAAAACTTTTATGTTTTAAGTTTTTTGAAATTCTGGCTAGAAAATAGCTAAACTTGGCAAAAACAGTCATTCTGTGCACTTATTATGCCAAAAATTCAATTCTGCGCAAAATACGTAAAAGGGGAGGGTTCCAGCGTAAAATTTCACATTCTGGATACCATCCAGCGTAAAATACACAATTTCAGGGTTCCCTGCGTAAAATCTTACATTCTGGATGCTATGCAGCGTAAAATACGCAATTCCAGGGTCCCTAGCGTAAAATCTTACATTCTGGATAATATCCAGCGTAAAATACGCAATTCCAGGGTCCCTAGCGTAAAATCTTACATTCTGGATGACATCCAGCGTAAAATATGCAATTTCAGGGTTCTCTGCGTAAAATCTTACATTCTGGATGATATCCAGCGTAAAATACGCAATTCCAGGGTCCCTAGCGTAAAATCTTACATTCTGGATGATATCCAGCGTAAAATACGTAATTCCAGGGTCCCTAGCGTAAAATCTTACATTCTGGATGATATCCAGCGTAAAATACGCAATTCCAGGATCCCTAGCGTAAAATCTTACATTCTGGATGATATCCAGCGTAAAATACGCAATTCCAGGGTCCCTAGCGTAAAATCTTACTCAGCCGACATAAAAAATCCAGAAAACTTGTTTTGGCCATAAAAACTTTATTTTAACTCGAAATGAGGTGAATCAAAAACCAAATTCACACAAAATTTCGTGCTCTTGCTCATGGAACTATTAGTTTTCGAAAATAACAAGTTTTAGTAGATCAAAACCAAGAAAACTCCATGAACTAAAAGTTATAAAGTAGATCTAGAAGAATCTATCCATCAAAATTAAAAACTCCAAGTTCTAAAGAGGCTTGTAATCATGTAAAGAAGAGAATGGAACAATAAAACTTGAGATCCATCATGAAGCAAGTTGCACTTGCCTAGGGCTCTTGGGTGTAGGTGGAGAGTAACGTATGAGGAAGAGGAAGAGTGAATGAGGAGAGAAAAAGAGTGTTGGGTTAATAAATGGAGATGGTGGTGGTAGGTAAGGGTTCTCCACTTGGTTCATGATGAACCAATAGCAACCCAAGCCGAACCAAGCCAACCCAAACAAGCTAAACCAAGCCAGGAGACATACAATACGAGTCAGATACGTACACGTATTCCAAAATACGTAATTACGAACTATGGTCATCACAGCTTCGATAGCCCAACGCAACTCTTATCTAACTTATTTGAGCAACAAGTCGACGAGCAAAAGCTACGCCGAGCTTCGCATCGAGGGAACGTGCCATGCACGCGTTCGACTTGAACAACCAAGTTCTCGGGTGCCTAGATTTAAGCCAACAAGCCGTGCAAGATGACTTAACTTATGGGACGTGCGAAGGCTATGCCAAGCCTTGTGGGACAGGACCGTGCATGCTTTATTAAGCATTCATGCGGGCGACGCCTATGACTTAGGCTGATTCGGGTGTTGGGGCAAAACGACGGGACCATACATGCTTTTCAAGCATTCAAGCGGGCGACGCCTATGACTTAGGCTTATTCGAGTGTCGGGGCAACTTAGCAACTCAAGCCAACTTCTTTCTCCCAAGCCACGGGAACGAAGGATCGAGTGTCATTTGAAAGCACGCTGAGCCGACTTCTATGAAGACCGTGGGACCATTTTCCATGTTCTAAGACATTCCGACGGGTCAGGATTATTCCCTTAGCTATGTGCGTTCGTAGCTTTTATATTAGCCTATATGTGCAAGTTGAAAATATGCGCGTTATTAAGTGAAGGCTAAGATGAGGCAAGTTCACCGAAACTACCCCACCTGTGCGAGGAGTCGCCTCGGACGAGCGAGCCTTCGAGTAGCCGTTGCAAGGCTAAGTTCCAACGCCGTTGGCGTTTCGATTTCTCCGATTAACTTTATGGGACGGGGCACTACAATAGGCGTCGCCCGCATGAATGCTTCATAAAGTATGTACGGTCCTATCGTCCAAGGCTTGGCACAGCCTTGGCTTGCCCCATGAGTTGAGTTGCGTTGCACGGCTTATAATATAAGTCTAGGCGCCCAAATGACTTGGTCGTTCAGAATTCAAACGCATGGAGTAAAGACTTATATGGGACATAATGTATGGACGTCGCCTTCCGAAGCTTCCGTTGGCTCAAGACTTGTAACTGAGAGATGAGAGAGAGCTGAGTGACTTGTAATATGAGATGAGTGAGCTTGAGTGAGCTTGAGAGACTTGTAATCTTGGCCTTGTGCCCCATTCTAACCTTTATTTCAATATCAATAAAAGAGTGTTTTACAATGACTTGTGTTTGCTTTCTAATTTTCGCTGCTATTATTTAATGTCTCTGCTCGGGACTTCTGTGCGACGACCTCGTCGCAGCCGCTAAAATCGGTCGTTATGGAACTCGCCTTGCACGAGCGCAATCTAGCCTCGTGCGGCATCATGCCTTAGCGAGGAAGATCTCTCCTACGGGAGCGTGGCGTGACATAATGGTATCAGAGTACGACTTTACGTCCTTGGACTATCGATTGAATTCTTTAACTCCGTTATTTTCGCAAACTCTGAAGTATTGCTTCTACAAAGTTGATATCGTTGGTGCGCTCTCTCTCAATTGTCCCACGGGATGTCTATACAATAAGTCTAACTATTTTGCAAAACATAGGAGAACAGTTTTTGATAAAACGAAAAGATGGTTCGCGTAAGCACGGTTGGTTAAGTCGGGCTGGGCATATACACCAAAGTTGTTTCGTCCTTAGAAAAGTCGAGTGCGGGATTCGAATTGTGTCGGACGAGAATGAGTTTGACTTGATTGAGTAAATGGGACGACTATCGATAGGGTTGCTATCGAGCGACGATAACGTCGGTGCGATATAGATGAGCGTGCTTAGAAATTGAGGAATGGTTCGAACGTAAAATTTGAAGAAGTGGATTTTGATTCGAATGATAGTTTTGAGGATTTGTTGAATGACTTCATCCCTGAGTGGTGTATGCGATAGCCTCAGGAATGTCGATCGATCGATTGAGAAAAATTGATGTTGTGAATGATTCGAGGGATAACGATCGAACTTAAACTTGAATGTCGAGGAGATTATCTAGTCGGACGATAGCATCATTCGCACGACTTAGAATTCGTTACAAACGAAGATCGTCAGGTTACGTATATCGTCGATGGTATTGAGGCGTATCAAAGATGATATGCGATAACTCGGGAGTACTCTGACTCGGTGGATGACGATCGTGCAAGTGTTATTGTTCGGTTGGATGTAATACTTAGGATTTTGATTGAGACGATGTTTCACTTAACAAAATGCCTGGAAATCGGATTTTGAAAATAAAACGAGAAAAAGTACAAAAAGTACAAATTTGATTCTGGAAAGTATTGCTATGAAAGTCTGATCTGTAAATGATCACTTTGTTCCTTGGACCATACGATGATGATGAAGATCACTGCTAGAAGATGAACAATTGGAAGAACTAAGTCACCAGAAAGGTATCGACGCACTTGGACACTGATGGCGAGGCCGAATGCTTTCCTGCTTTGCTTCACTCTGTTCTGGAAGAAAAGTTGAAGAAGAATGCTCCGAAAAATCAAAGTCTCTGGGCTCTGATCTCTATGTATTCTCTCCTTTCTCTCCATCTATATGAGAAAAATCAGTCTATTTATAGACTTGGCTTCTTGTGCGTAAAAATTCAGCAAAAGTTCGGTCTTTACGCTAACAACTGCCACCCATGACCGAAGTCATCCTCTGCATACGTTGACACGTGTCCCATCATTTCAATAAGAATAAGATGCACATACACACGTTCTTCGAGATGTGTGGCATGAAAGCCATGTAGGCAAACCACGTTCTGAGTTGGAATAGGGCGTAAAAACAACCTAAATATACCCTGAGCGTAAAGTAGTAGACTAGGCGTACAACAGCCCTGATGTAGACTTCCCGCGTAAAGTGGTTGTTAAATAACCTTGAGCGTAAAAGTAGCCCAAATAAACCTTACGCACACGTCAACCGTTGAGCGTAAAAAAACTCGTATAGTCTCTGTGCGTAAAAGAAGCCATATTATGAGCGTAAAGTGGCTCAGTCCACATATTAAACGACAAATGGGCCTCTGTGTAAAACAAATCCCTTTGATTTCTGTGATATATGCCATCATTAAATCTTCATGTCAGACTTTGCATTAAATATAAGACTTGACAGCTTTGTCCAGCGTAAAAGTGGCTAGCCTGTCTTGGGCGTAAAATCATTAGCTTTGACCCGGACGTAAAATGATTAGCCTGCTTCGGGCGTAAAGTGATTAGCCGCTCTTTGGCATAAAGTGGATCGATTTGAATGGAATGATCCTTATCTTTGACTCATTCTTATGAAGCACTTTTTACGCTCCTACAAGACCCCCTTCAAAGTTTTTAAATATCTTCAAAATTTGAAACACTTTGAACAGAAGCGTAAAAGTTGAGATTTGACCAGTCAGCATAAAATTTGGGATACTCAACAGTCATCCGCGTAAAAGTGGGGATATCCAACAGTCGGCGTAAAATCTGGAATTTGAACCAATTTGAAAATTCCCTATAAATAGGGTTTTTCGGGGAGAGAAAGAACTTTACTTTGTTTCCTTGCTCCCGTAATCCCGATCCTTCTTGAACTCTCTTCTTCCTCTTGCATTCCATTCGATGGCCCCCAAGAGGTCCGCCGCCGGCAGTAGTAAAGGGAAGAAAGCCATTGATTCGTCATCGGTAGAACATGTAAAAACTTCCGTTCGATCATCAACACCACACCGACAACCCAACCCAGCCGTAGCTCCGCCTATGAGGGGTAAAGTACTCCCTTATGGCCGTAGAACTTTATCGGAGAAGAAAAAGGTCTTTTGTTTCACGCCCACGTTATACGTGTTAGCGTAAAGCTCAAAAATACGCCCACGTTTATACGTGTCAGCGTAAAACTGAAATACGCCCACATCTAATGTACCAGCGTAAAAACTAAAATACGCCCACATCTAATATGCCAGCGTAAATTTCCAAATAAAAAAGACTTTGTACAAAAACAAAAGACTTTTTTAGAAAACTTTTTACTTTTCAGATCCATTTATCTGCATAAATGACATCAAATTAGATTTTCTCTAACTTGATTTCCTTTTCTTTTTGCAGTGGACTTGCAAATTCACCCTCTTGCAGAAGTCTTTGGCTCGTCAGTTGGCATGGTAGGTTCGAACTATCTGGAAGATTTATCTCATGTCCAATTTCCTCAATCGAACCCCGAATACCCTATAGAGAGGGCACAACTGATAGCAGCCCAAGGGGATAGGATGTTGCTATCCATGATAAATGGAGATTTGTTGACTTCACTAGATGCACAACAATTTGCAAAACCGGCCTTCTTGTTTAGGGACGCAATTGACTGTAAGTCCCAGACACACCCCAAGAAGGAGTCTTGGGTATTCAAATTTGGGGATAGAGCCATGTATCTCCCGGATATAGACAGAGATTATCCTTTGTCAGTATTTTTCCATGCTACCCACCATCGACAAATGCTGTGGAATTTGACTCCTAATAGTTATGGAATACCAGGTAGAATTGTTTTCAAGAGGGAGTATGCTAATGACATGGGGTATTTTGCTAGTGTTCCCAATGGTGGTGTCACTTCTATTTTTGGCCTCATGCCAGGAGCTAATCCCAGTGAAGACTCGGGTTTAATTCAACCAGTACAAACTCCGATGTTCGTCAACAAATTTATGAGGGCTGCTGTATTATATCCTCAGACAAACCCCAGGCTGCCGGGATGGTTGACTCCATTCAATCAAAACTGGATCCAGATAAGTATTTGGATGATGAAGAACTTTGAAGCAGAGCTGAAAGACGTTGGTTTGTAAGAGGCGATAGCTTCCACTAGTCAGGGTATTCCTTCGAACGAAAACCTATTTCTGGCCTTGATGGAAATATACATGAGTTCGACTGGAACTTTTGCCACCCCGAAAGGCGAAATGGGCCTTTCTCTTCATGAGATGCAGTTCATCTCGAAGCTGCCAATGGGGGAAGCTCCATATGAGGAATACGTTCCCTCCAACAGAGAACTGGCTGAAATCAGAGAGACTAATCCTCAGTTGATTGAGGTATATGAGGAATTGATGTGTCACTACATGGTTTGTACCACAATGCATGAAAGTACATCTCATTTGGCGTACATCAATAAGTGGACGACTTATCTCTTCTTCCATAAAGATAAGATATCCAAGGAAGACAAAGAAAGGTTTCAGGAAAACAAAGCTCCGGTAATCAACATAGATTCGACAATCCCTTCTAACAAAATTAGGGATATGATGATTGCCTACAAATTCCCTAATAAATATCTGTCTACAAAGACTGGGGAATTCCCTGCCGGAACTGAAGCCTTGAGCTTCCTTAGATATGGTAGTCAGAAAATCTCTAGAGCTTTGCTGGCAGGCTTTCTTTCTTTATGGCTGAGAAGATGGGTTGTGCCGGGTATTGGTACTGTTGACAGAATCCATCGTAGCGTACTATGGCCAGCAGTACATTTGGTTTTTAAAGTCAGGATTAACCTGCTATCAGCCATGGTGTGTCGAATAAATACAGGTTTAAGGACCTTCGGCGAGAAGTTAATCAACAATGCTCCTCATCGGAATGTTTTCCCCAGGGTAGAAATGCCCTACACTTATCTGATGGGCTGGCTGTTGCATAACAACTGCAGATTGTTGCCACCAGGCCCGGGTGATGATGCGGAGGTCTTTCTCCAAAAATTCAGCAAAGATACATGGACCGCTACGACTGTGGTAGATACCCGGGCAGTTCTGAATTATTCTTATGGTTGGAACTTGTGAACTTCTTCTGCACTCGGCCACAAGTTCCAGCAGATTGCTTTGGCATTCAGTTTGAAGATGAAGTCGAAGGAAGAGCGGTATTGCCATTATCAGTCTTCAGATGGCTTCAATGCATCAGACCTTCTCACTTGATATATAGAAATGAAGATAATTGTGCGTTTGAACCGTATCTACCCAGTAGGTTCTCTCGCCAATTTGGATATGACCAACTTCATGTTGGTAACCCCTCTACTAACTTTCGTCATTATGGAAAATTACTCGACGGTGCTAGGGGTTGGAGATATTTCAATGCTGCTCGTACTGGTGCCAAGTTTAGAGTCTCAACCGCCACTAGTACTACAGAGCTATGTATACTTCATACGTATGCTCACTTTTATGCTCAATTCGTTCTTTTGCCCACGGCTATAATATGAGAGGTAGTCTGAGGTGGCCTAAAGAAGGAGATATTGAGGAGCAGGTCAGGGTACCAGCAGACATCCCTGACGATACTGGCATTCCAGATCCATATTTGGAAGTTATCCCAACAGGAGTTGGGGAACCAGCTGCAGAACCTATCATCATTGGCAAAGGCCAAAAAAGAAAACAAAGTGCAGCCGTCATGTTTCCAGAGAAAACTCCAGAAAAGAAGAAGAAGTCTACCACAAAAGGGCCTTCCAAACCGAGAGCCCTCACTCCAGAAGTAACACTTTGATTATAGGGGATCATCTTGTCGATTCTTCTTCAGTTCATCCAAGAGAAGGATCTTCAGCCCCTCCACCAGTAATTGGATCAAAAGCTGTAACACTTTTGTCTCTTGGACGTCTTAGCACCTCACTCCATTTATCTTTGCCAACCAAGGCACAAGTCACAGGGGGTGCTACTGCTGTATCTACTGTTGATCGAGACCGTATTCCATCAGATGAGCCGGCTCTCGACTTTGATGATGATGATTGGGATGGCGATTACGATTCATATCTTGAACATAACGCACATATTCCAGGTATCATACAAAACCTATATGGAATTATGTACCATGATTTTGTAATTTAACTTATTTTGTTCATTTTGTAGATGTCATCATTGCACCAAAACCTATGGCTCCTCCTCCTAAAGAAGAAGATATCTATGAAGAAAATGAGGAATCTGAGGATGAAACTTCTTCTTCAAAAGAAGAAGACGCTGATGAGGAGGGAGTTCAACAACCCGAGATGGAGTTTCAAGAAGAATATCCTCCATCGTTAGACGTACAACAAGCACAACCTGAAATGTCCTCTCCTGCTAAAGACCAGCACAAAGAAGAGATTACAATAGACCTCACTATAGGTGATGATAGAGCTGCTGGAGGAGAACCAGATTTGAATAATGAAGCAGCTGTAGAAAATTTTACTGCAATTGAAGCGATGTAAAATCCTGTGGAGCAAACCATTGAAGGAAATGCTGAAAGCATTCTTGAATCACCAACTAAAACTGGGGAAGCTATAATGACATCTTCTATTGTTGCTACTGATTCAGTACCAGCTTCTGACGAGCCAATGCCAGAACCTGAACCGGCTCCCGCAATTGTCACCACATCCACCGATATTACCGCCACCAGAACTCCAGAAACGGCTGGAGTAACAAATATTGAAGACATTGCTCCCGAAGCTCTTGGGAATCAATTGGCTGTGGCAGTAGTAACAACAACAATTCCATCTCAGCCTGTTGTTACACCAATGATATCTGTTGGTGTTGGAGATATAATCTCTGAAGCTCCTAGGGATCAATTGGCCATGACAGCAGTAATAGCAACGTCCTCGTCTCAACCGGCTGTCATACCAACAACATCTGTTTCTGGTCCCCAAAGAAGAGATCTATTAGATATTGCTGCCACACCAAGCTCCAGCATAGAGATGAATCTCCTAGTTGAGATTCATACTGAGACCTTTTACAAAACTCTAGCAACCCTAATAAAAATGGTCCTGAATAAGGGCCTCAGTTACGAGATTTTGAAGGCAGCGATGGCTCTGACCATTAAGAATGTTGCTATGTTCGATGATGCTGGGAGAGCTGCAGTATTGGAGAAAATTGTAGAGGACCTTGAACAGCCAATCAATGAATACCTCAAGCTATCAAAGAAGACTGTTGAAAGTCTCATCCAAGAGGAATATGACGCCTTAACGGCTGATTATCTTGCTCGGGAGACTACATATAATGAAGCTCTTCATGAACATAGTCTGAAAGTTGCCAAAGAGAAAGCTTTTTTGGCTGGAATAAAGCCCGCACTGCATGGTCACAGAGTAGCTTACGATGCTTTGAACATAGATATTCAGAATAAAAATGATAAGATCCGTGAAGTTGAAACTGAATTAGCTCGCTTGAAGGCTGAAAGAGAAAAGATGATCGATGCTCGAAATCTGCACCTCACTCAGAGCTCCATTTTAGAAGAACAAGCCTTCGGGGCTGAATCAACTATCAGAACCCTTGATGAAGCCAAGGATCATCTGATAATCAGTTTCGCTGGACTTTCTCGTATTTGTACCCCTGAAGCTCGACGTGCTGAAGCTACTAAAAAGGTTGTGAGTTCTCGTGACAAGCGACTGGAAGAACTACAGAAGTTGCTTCAAGATGTTTCTACTCCACCTTAGAAGAACTCCTTGTCATCTTTTATCTCATTCATTTTTGTAATGTTTTCACAAGGAATGAATGAAATATTTATTTTGTGATCCCCATTGTCACGACCCGCACCCTAGAGATAGGGCACGAGAACGTAACAACGCCCAGCCTACGCCGCAGTGTCGGCGGTAGAACGCTGTCCTAGGTCTCAATGCATCTAATAGTATAAGACTAAACAGTTTATACTCCCCGAATGGGGGTGACATAGCAGAATGTAAACTTAATCACATCTAAGGTAGAGCATAAAGGAAGATAGATAAAATATGAAATCAAAGAGAGATACAACAGATAGAAGTCTAAGTGTCTAAGATACAAACTCAGAATACATCTCAAAACCCAAATACAGTAATCCATAAATACAACTCAAGATGACTGAAAATAAACTATAAGCAAAAACCCTAGCTATCTATACAACCTCTATTGTCTCCTCTAGGCTAGCAGGCAACCTCCAGGCTATCTGTAAAATTTATCAACAGGTCCAGTTAGGACAAGAGCGAGTACAGTACATCTCAACAGATCATGGCAGGTTAGAAAAATATAATCATGCAGTAAATTAAGATACAGGATCTGAAAGAAATACAGTATGTAAACAGAGAGAGAACTGTAATAGAAATATCTACTATAAGTAGAGAACTAACAGTGACTAGTGAATCAGAGTACAAGCTAGACATGTGAACAGGTAGAGGTGATTCAGGAGAGGTGGTTCAAGATTATATTATTTAGAATTATTCACATGCTATTTCTACTCCTCCGTACCCCCAATCAATACACAAGGATCCAACCAGGTTATGTTATGATTTCATGCAAAGGCCCACAAGGGGTGATACATGGATAGCCCATAAATGGGTGATTCTGGGAATGCCCATAAATGGGTGATTCTGGGAAGACCCTGTGATCATGAGAGTACATGTCACAAGTGATCGAAGAACCGTGAAGCATAGTGATACACCATGTAAGTAAAACGCACAGAACATGTAGTATACGATGCTCCCTGAGGGGATAACATCTCAAGAAAGGAACCATATAGTACTAATCCGTGTTACCAACGTGCCAGCATCAAGTATAGTAATCTAAAGCAGGAAAATAATTCTAACAGGATATGAAATGATCAAAGAATGTACTCGCCTGATATCTGAATGTCCAAGGTAAAGATACTGTCCGAGGAGAGGTGTCTGGCTCCTAATTAGAACAGCACAAGTCACAACATGTCCAGAAGGGTAATATAAAGCACTACAATGCATTCTACATGAATCTAGGTCAAACTAGGCCAAAGTCAACCCTTGGTCAACTCTGGTCAACTGCACTAGTCAAACTAGGTCATGTCCTAACCCAGCAAGTCTTACTAGGCCTAACCAAGACTATCCTAGCAAGCACACATCAATACAAGGCTATACAAGCCAATATACACCCAACTCTATATAGCATGCAATTATTCAATACTCAAATAGGCAAGAATTCACCTTGGATATACACTAGGTAATCTATTACTTTAAGCTATATATGTCTACACATATATACACATGCATATATTGGTATTCAACATTAGGTCTATAATCATGGCATTTCAAATGGTTATATAAACTTATATATTACAACACAATATGCTAACATATATATAATATACATACATAGCTAAGTTAACTATATTCATAAATACTTATTTAAGAGGCTATGTGTGTGTATGTGAACATGGCAAAGGGGCAAGTGAGGGTTAAATGGGCATACATAGTGTATACATATCAAAGAGTGTCAAAGTGTAAGTGAACAATGTGTCAAGTGTGATAGTGTCAACATAGTGTAAGGGGGTACATGAGGTAATATAGGATTTGTGTTAACATAGAACATTATATCTCATTAACTTGTATATTGCATATATTATATCTATTATTACATTATATTCATGCTTGCATTCATTCATCATTCATTTATTCTCTTGCACCACTATATGCACCATACATTACATACTATGGAACCTACATATTCATTACAAGCCATACTTATACATGCTTACATTAGATAGGATACTTACACCTCATACATCATTTATTTAAATATTTACTCATATTTGCATTCTCTATTTAATTACATAATGTATATACATTAACATGGGTTAAAATCAAATAGAACATTATATTACACACAAGGGTGCACAAAATGCATATGCCGAATAGTAACTCCTACTAATAATTAATACTGTACCATCTTAGCATGAATTAAAATTTAGGATTAAAGTATGTTATAGATCTATGTGTTAGCTTTCTGAAACTTCAAACGGATCGCGTTTTCGTTTCCGGAAACTCCTGGGATCGCGAAAACACCGAGAACGCGTTTGTCTTTTGTACAGCTGACACTCAAATAATTCTCCAGAAAGTTAAATAAAGAATTAGGCCTATTAATATATGTTTTTGAAAAGCTAACTTCAATACGCTTCTTTTAAAAAAAACGAAAGATTAAACCGAGCTTTGAGCTAGAAGTTATGACATTTCTAAGTTAGGGCTAAAATTAAAAACGTGGATAAAAATCATGACGGATTTGGGTAGTTTGAGACAAAAGAACACAAGTATATAACATAATATATCAAGAACTCACTCTCTACACTAATATATATATATGAGACACTATAGAACACATCTCCAATACAAAAATATGAGATTAAACATGTAATAATTCATTCATACATAACAACAACACATAGTATGTCCAAATTTGGGATTTTCCCACATGGACACAACCACAACACAAAGGACACTCCTATGACCTCCAAATGGACACGAAATGGACACAAATGGAGATACAACCATGGGGGTCATTCCTATGGGTTCAAAATAGACCTATATGCATGAGGAAATGAAAAGGAGAAGGGATTTATACCTCCCGGTAGATCGAATCGAAGAAAAGTCTTTCCGGAGCGACACCGACACGTAGAGATTCCAAAAGGACACGAACGAGCTCCGAATCCTCCCAAACTTGGGTAGCTTCCTCCTTGGCTAGAATGGAGAAGAAAATAAGAAGATTTGGTGGTAAAATGGAAGGATTTGGTGGAGAAATTGTTAGGGATTGCTCTCTAGGAATTTGGGAAAGAACAAGAGAGAGAGTGTGGATGTGAATAATGAAATGAACTTGAGCCTATCCTCTCCCAAAGTGGCTGGCCATATGGGGCTATTTGTCCTATTATGGTAAGGTCCAAAATGCCCCCACTAACCTATTCTATGAGTATTAGGAAAGGGCTAATTGGTTGGGGCTAAATTAGTCATTCTAAAGTCTCTAATCACACTAACCTTATCCATAATAATTAGTCTAACCTCTAACTAAAATATTTCTATCATGTGGACTAAAATTAATATCATGTGGGCCATGCCTAACTAGTGTGTGGGTCCCACTAGAGTCAAACTACCCCCGGGTCCCCGTTTCAAGTCGGATTGAGTTGAAATTCGAACCCGACTCAAATAACCCCAAAACAATATCATAAATAATAAAATAATATCAAAATAATTCAAAGAGGTCAAATGCAAAAATATCCTTAGGCCAAAAATAATATTAAAATATCATAATCATATGGTTAGGCTCTAGGTCAAACAGTCTCTAGGATTTTACTAGCAAATGTCAAAACCACAAGTCATTGATTTAAATAATTTTAAAATGATTTAAAATCACCAAAAATCATATCATGAATTAAATATCATTATTAAAATAATTATAAATACGAAATTTTAAAATTACCCTCATTTGGGAAACTGGGTGCTACAACTCTACCCACCTTAGAAAATTTTCGTCTTCGAAATTTAAGATCGATAGTACTCCTTCTAGAGCCTCTAACCTACCCAATATCTAAGGTAACACTTCATAACACTGGAATAATAAACAGACATCTAAAAAATGTCAATCTAGGAATACCTCCAATACTGCTCTGCTGTACGACGGTAATGGAACTTCAATAAAATATGGACTGGAACCTATATCCAAGGGACTGGACCTATTTTATAGTGGTCTTAACTAAGGATGAAAAGGAACTGATCATAGGCTATAGGTATGCTCAAACTATTATCTTCCTATTAACCATCTATTAATACATTCTATTACCATAGGAACGATGCATTACTAAGACATATAGCCCCCTATCTCTCATAACACATTTATACTCACCCAAAAGACTAGTACATCCTATCAAGGCTGATACTATAATCTCTCCAAAATCTCCTAAGCTACATGTTTATAGACACACATCCCCACATCAAGGACTAACCCATATATATCTACAACTGATACTAACGGGGTGACGTCCCTATTTTCCAACAATCAAGGTCTAAATTTTTTTTATCTAAATCATGCAATTTGAAGGAATAGTATACAAGGTCAGGGCATACTGTAGCAGTTGGAAGTCTCACCTAGGTGCACTGGTCATTCTAGGTCAAAACAGTACTATGGTATCAACACACAAACAATCTAAGGTGTCCTAATTGGGAAGGTAAGGGAACAACAATCATCAAGGGTGTAGGGCTGTCTACCATCATATATGAAAATTGGTCATTAACAAGCAACTAAGAAATTATTAAAATGTTACTATTTCATAAATGGCAAAATTTGAAAATTTAGGCACAACAAATCACAAATAGATTTTTGTCTTGACACGATCTAAGTTGATCAATTTTGGGATAAAACGAGATTTGGGCAAGAAGGGAAATCAATGAAATCAAAGTATAAGCACGAGCATCCAATGATGGAGGTTCAGGTCATGATTAAATTTAATTCGACTGAGTACGAATACGAGGTTCATAGGCGATGAAAAGATTTCAAGGAGAATTGTCAAGGCTGTCGCGAATGAGACTCTAGGGTCAAGTTTAACTATGTCTCCATTCTCGTAGATTGATACATAAAAAAAGCGAACCAAAGTGCAATAGGTTGATCAAACCATCATGTACCGGTTCTGATTAGACAATATGTTAGTGGGTGGCCACCCAATAAAATATGTCATGACCAAGCTCGAAAATAGATAAGCTTGCAAAACTAAGGCTAATTTAGCAGCACAAGATATAAGGATGGTAATGATGAAAGGAATTACATAGTCCAAGTTTCTTAACCAACGGGTCAAGTAATCAGATAAGGTACAAGGTTAAGCATCTAAGGAAACAAGCAGAACACCATCACATGTCGGGTCGAAAGAATTGAGTCAAGACTGGATTTCTAATTGAAATAAGAAGAAATTTAGTATAATGGTAGAGGTTATAGTTTAGCCAGTTGACCAGAAAATCATATCAAGAAATTAGAGTACAAGAAGACGGGTTTTAGTGGGACATGATATACCTATACGAAGGTGAGCTCGTCTAGGTCTTGCAAAACTTATCTTTCATCATAAAATCAACTTTCGTATTTTCTTCGACATACACCTTTGAATATTATTCTCCTAAAAATATTTCACAACAATCTCTAAACTTCCATAACTTTGTGCTCTCTCTATCCCTAGTCATTTTCTCGCAACATCTTGTTTAATATCCTTATTAAACACAATTAACTTCTCTTTTCCATTACTAACCTTCTACATAGCCTCAGAGTAAAAGTTTTCCCCAGAATCAATAACCAAGATTTTCTAAGTTCTCAAAACTAGGTTGACCTCTGATATCCTCATTAGTTTTAAATACACCTATAAACTATCTCATAACCCCAAAATTTCTTTAAATGTAATTGTTTCTAGATTGGCAGTATACATCTCCTTATTCTATTCGAGACCTTTACCACATTTCTATCTCAAGTTTCCATATGGAACACTCCACATTTGATTTCCTTTAGATCATCATAAAATAACCAGTTACGTCTTCTCTGAGCTACATAATTTACGTCACTTCCTTAACATTTCTCAGGCAAAATGATATGAAGATTCAAGAGTTGTCAAGGTATAGCTGACAGAATTATATACGAGATAGGGAATTGATATAATCAGGACAGGTATATAAGACAAGGAATGATGGTAGTAAAAATATTGACAGGAAAAGAATGATAATAGAATCTGTTCTGCTTATCTATTTAAAAGAGGGACCCATTTTTTTTTTGAAACAAGAATTATAATACCAAATCCAAAATAAGGCCTAGCAAAATCATTGGTTTATTGTATTAAGAAGAAATAAATTTTTGTAAGAAGTTACACAAGGTTTATAAAAATAGCTAAAGCTACATCCTAAGTAAACAATGAGAAACAAAACAAAACAAAACAACAATAATTCCTTCTCTTTTTTTTGAATGACTGAAACAAAAGTAGCAAAAACATGTTCGAAAACATTTAAGGTACAATCTGATAATCATATGCGTCTATCCAAAATCATGGTACTCTAAATCCTCGTCATACTAGTGAGCAAGGCTACGATAATCACAGAGTCCTTGACTTATGCACATACCTCTAGAATCATGGTATTTAACATTTTCGCGATGCCGCTAGCTTGGCTGCGAAAACCTTAAATTTCCACATCCGAGAAATATATCCAAAATCAGACTATATGTCCTCACCATGCTGGCTAATGTGACTATAGAAGACAAGATTTCCATAACTTAGATGACCTAGCCCATATAATTTCATCTTGCCAAAAATTAAATTAAATCAACAATGAATACAAAAAAAAAATCAAATTTATCAACGAACATCAAAATTCAGAAATGAACAAAATCCTTCAAATCATATAACTACAAACTCGGATGCTATAGCTAACATCAAGATTCAAATTTCAACAATCTTTATCAAAATCAATAAATACAAACTCAAATTCAATAATAATCCATCAAAATCAAATTCAATAGCAGAAAGTAAAGATAAATCAAATCAAGGAAAAAAGAAAAGAGTTTTCAAATCGGAGTTAAACAAGATTCTCAAGGGTCGTCCCAGGAATCTCTCAAGGGATCCTAATTGTAATTGAGTATCTTCAAAAATATATCCTAATCCTACTGCAGGCTGTAGTGGTACTCTAGTTCGAATACCACTACACAAACTCGACCTGCATGGGCCACCACTAAAAACGTGTCACGACCCGCACCCTAGAGTTAGGGCACGAGAACGTAACAACGCCCAGCCTACGCCGTAGTGTCGACGATAGAACGCTGTCCTAGGTCTCAATGCATCTAACAGTATAAGACTAAACAGTTTATACTCCCCGAATGGGGGTGACATAGCAGAATGTAAACTCAATCACATCTAAGGTAGAGCATAAAGGAAGATAGATAAAACATGAAATCAAAGAGAGGTACAACAGATAGAAGTCTAAGTGTCTAAGATACAAACTCAGAATACATCTCAAAACCCAAATACAGTAATCCATAAATACAACTCAAGTTGACTGAAAATAAACTATAAGCAAAAACCCTAGCTATCTATGCAACCTCTACTGTCTCCTCTAGGCTAGCAGGCAACCTCCAGGCTATCTGTAAAATTTATCAACAGGTCCAGTCAGGACAGGAGCGAGTAAAGTACATCTCAACAGATCATGGCAGGTTAAAAAAATATAATCATGCAGTAAATTAAGATACAGGATCTGAAAGAAATACAGTATGCAAACAGAGAGAGAACTGTAATAAAAATATCTACTATAAGTAGAGAACTAACAGTGACTAGTGAATCAGAGTACAAGCTAGACATGTGAACAGGTAGAGGTGATTCAGGAGAGGTGGTTCACGATTATATTATTTGGAATTATTCATATGCTATTTCTACTCCCCCGTACCCCCAATCAATACACAAGGATCCAACCAGGTTATGTTATGATTCCATGCAAAGGCCCACAAGGGGTGATACATGGATAGCCCATAAATGGGTGATTCTGGGAATGCCCATAAATGGGTGATTCTGGGAAGACTCTGTGATCATGAGAGTACATGTCACAAGTGATCGAAGAACCGTGAAGCATAGTGATACACCATGTAAGTGAAACGCACAGAACATGTAGTATACGATGCTCCCTGAGGGAATAACATCTCAAGAAAGGATCCATATAGTACTAATCCGTGTTACCAACGTGCCAGCATCAAGTATAGTAATCTAAAGCAGGAAAATAATTCTAACAGGATATGAAATGATCAGAGAATGTACTCGCCTGATATCTGAATATACAAGATAAAGATATTATCCGAGGAGAGGTGTCTGGCTCCTAATTAGAACAGCACAAGTCACAACATGTCCAGAAGGATAATATAAAGCACTACAATGCATTCTACATGAATCTAGGTAAAACTAGGCCAAAGTCAACCTTTGGTCAACTCTGGTCAACTGCACTAGTCAAACTAGGTCAAACTAGGTCATGTCCTAACCCAGCAAGTCTTACTAGGCCTAACCAAGACTATCCTAGCAAGCACACATCAATACAAGGCTATACAAGCCAACAAACACCCAATTCTATATAGCATGCAATTATTCAATACTCAAATAGGCAAGAATTCACCTTGGATATACACTAGGTAATCTATTACTTTAAGCTATATATGTCTACACATATATACACATGCATATATTGGTATTCAACATTAGGTCTATAATCATGGCATTTCAAATGGTTATATAAACTTATATATTACAACACAATATACTAACATATATATAATATACATACATAGCTAAGTTAACTATATTCATAAATACTTATTTAAGAGGCTATGTGTGTGTATGTGAACATGGCAAAGGGACAAGTGAGGGTTAAATGGGCATACATAGTGTATACATATCAAAGAGTGTCAAAGTGTAAGTGAACAATGTGTCAAGTGTGATAGTGTCAACATAGTGTAAGGGGGTACATGAGGTAATATAGGATTTGTGTTAACATAGAACATTACATCTCATTAACTTGTATATTGCATACATTACATCTATTATTATATTACATTCATGCTTGCATTCATTCATCATTCATTTATTCTCTTGCACCACTATATGCACCATACATTACATACTATGGAACCTACATATTCATTACAAGCCATACTTATACATGCTTACATTAGATAGGATACTTACACCTCATACATCATTTATTTAAACATTTACTCATACTTGCATTCTCTATTTAATTACATAATGTATATACATTAACATGGGTTAAAATTAAATAGAATATTATATTACACACAAGGGTGCACAAAATACATATGTCGAATAGTAACTCCTACTAATAATTAATACTGTACCATCTCAGCATGAATTAAAATTTAGGATTAAAGTATGTTATAGATCTATGTGTTAGCTTTCCGAAACTTCAAACGGATCGTGTTTTCGTTTTCGGAAACTCCCGGAATCGCGAAAACACCGAGAACGCGTTTGTCTTTCGTACAGCTGACACTCAAATAATTCTCCAGAAAGTTATAGAAAGAATTAGGCCTATTAATACATGTTTTTGGAAATCTAACTTCAATACGCTTCTTTTAAAAAAATAGAAGATTAAACCGAGTTTTGAGCTAGAAGTTATGACATTTCTAAGTTAGGGCTGAAATTAAAAACGTGGATAAAAATCATGACGGATTTGGGTAGTTTGAGACAAAAGAACACAAGTATATAACATAATATATCAAGAACTCACTCTCTACACTAATATATATATATGAGACACTATAGAACACATCTCCAATACAAAAATATGAGATTAAACATGTAATAATTCATTCATACATAACAACAACACATAGTGTGTCCAAATTTGGGATTTTTCCACATGGACACAACCATAACACAAAGGACACTCCTATGACCTCCAAATGGACACGAAATGGACACAAATGGAGATACAACCATAGGAGTCATTCCTATGGGTTCAAAATAGACCTATATGCATGAGAAAATAAAAAGGAGAAGGGATTTATACCTCCCGGTAGATCGAATCGAAGAAAAGCCTTCCCGGAGCGACACCGACACGTAGAGATTCCAAAAGGACACGAACGAGCTCCGAATCCTCCCAAACTTGGGTAGCTTCCTCTTTGGCTAGAATGGAGAAGGAAAGAAGAAGATTTGGTGGTAAAATAGAAGGATTTGGTGGAGAAATTGCTAGGGATTGCTCTCTAGGAATTTGGAGAAGAACAAGAAAGAGAGTGTGGATGAGAATAATGAAATGAACTTGAGCCTGTCCTCTCCCAAAGTGGCTGGCCATATGGGGCTATTTGTCCTATTATGGTAAGGTCCAAAATGCCCCCACTAACCTATTCTATGAGTATTAGGAAAGGGCTAATTGGTTGGGGCTAAATTAGTCATTCTAAAGTCTCTAATCACACTAACCTTATCCATAATAATTAGTCTAACCTCTAACTAAAATAGTTCTATCATGTGGACTAAAATTAATATCATATGGGCCATGCCTAACTAGTGTGTGGGTCCCACTAGAGTCAAACTACCCCCGGATCCCCGTTTCAAGTCGGATTGAGTTGAAATTCGAACCCGACTCAAATAACCCCAAAACAATATCATAAATAATAAAATAATATCAAAATAATTCAAAGAGGTCAAATACAAAAATATCCTTAGGCCAAAAATGACATTAAAATATCATAATCACATGGTTAGGCTCTAGGTCAAACAGTCTCTAGGGTTTCACTAGCAAACGTCAAAACCACAAGTCATTGATTTAAATAATTTTAAAATGATTTAAAATCACCAAAAATCATATCATAAATTAAATATCGTTATTAAAATAATTATAAACATAAAATTTCAAAATTACCCTCATTTGGAAAACTGGGTGCTACACCCATAGGTATGAGGCGGAAAATACTTATCAGCGGTTATATAAACATGACAAGTCTTTTAAACTCAATAGTTTGTATCTATCCAGAGGTAATATGGACATGATAGATAATCAAATCTTACTTTCTGTTTTAGAGTATGCAATACTATCAGAGGTAATATGGACATGATAGTATGTAAGAACTCAAAGAAAAGTAGATTAATATCTATGCAGAGGTCGAAGGAACATGATAGATAGAAAAAGCAAGTAGATTTAACATTTATCCAAAGGTCTTGAGAACATGATAAATAATAAATCCAGTTTTTTAATCAACTGGTAAGATAGAAGATCAAAATTTCTCTCCGAAGAGACAAGTAATCAGCTTAACCAAACCTTGGTAGCTGGGGATTAAGAGAACAGATGTTATTAAGGATATATGTCAATATTGATGAAAGAATGAATGAACCAACATGGCCTAAGGATGATTCTCAAATGGCTCGGATTCATCATCAATTTGAACCATGTAAGCTGAAAATATTTGCTCAGATTCATCATAATAGTCTCCTTTAACACACGAGGAGTGAGAAATATCGGATTCAATGAATTGGACTTCTTCTGAATCTGATGATTGTGAAGAGCTAGAAGAGAATTCCTCTTGTATATCGTCATTAAACATGTAGGACGGATCATATCCCAATCCATGACGAGTTTTCTGGTAAAATGGATCACCACATAATGGTAGTCGTCTACCTTTGCCTTGATTGAGACCTTGCATAGTCTTTAAATCATATCCCATATTCTGGATAATTTTTAGAGATTGTTGACTATATCTGTCAATTCGGATTCTTCCTTTATCTTTATCTCTCAAATTATCTGTCTGAGCAATAGGGATATTTCTAGCCAGGCCAAACATAATTTGGCGCTTGTTTTTCTTATCAGACGGAACCACGAAATAAGATTCTTTGTGACGTCTATAAGTTACACAAGCTTGCGATGAAGCGGCTACAGGAAGAAGATAGAGAAAAGATGTTAGAAACCTTTGAGCATAAGGTCCAACATCGACATGAGGAGGAAAAGAATTTTCCTTATTGTCAATATATAAGGTTTCCTCTGTGTCTATGTCGTCTTTATATTGATGACTTTGATTATCAGAAGATAAAGTCATTCTTTCAATAAACTTGACAGCCATATACTCGAAAAGGAAATCTTCATTGATATCAAAAAGTATAGAATGATCAATATTTACATCATTTACAATTTGACTGCTACGCTTTGGATTAATCACTAGTGGATTATCATCCGTCTTCTGCGTAGATTTGCCAAGATTGACAATCAGAGGAGGTTCTGGATCATTCGTACGAAATATACGCCCTTTGACTTTGATCACAAGAGGTTGAACTTGGCTTTTAACAGGAACATTTACTGATTCCTCAGATGAAGCTTGAGTTCTTCCTTTAACCTTGATCATCAAAGGTTGATTGTTGACAGATTGGGGTTGGATTCGCCCTTTGACTTTGATATTCAAAGGTTGCTCTTCTGGCGGATCTTCGTTAATAGACTGATCTTCAGCAGATGATTGATCTTCAGCCATCTCTGATATCTCTTTCACATGCTCTTATTTGTAGAGCCTTGAGTCGGAAAAATAGACTTCAACACCTTTGAAAGGATTGATATCAGCAAACTCAGTCTTCACAACCCCTTAGGGATCCACATACTTGAAGCATTGGTGGAGAGTCGAAGGCACGATGTTATGCTCATGTAACCATGGTCTTCCAAGAAGAATATTGTAGGATACGTCTGAGTTAATAACATAAAATGTTGCCATAGTTCGAAGATCACCAATCTGAATCTTCAGACGAATCTTTCCCAGTGGTTTGCTCTTTCCAAAGTTGAAACCAACTATTGTGGTACTAGTGTAAGTCAGATCACTAGTAGGAATCCTCAATGGTCTTAACATACTTTGAAGAATTATGCTAATAGAAGACCCAGGATCAATGTAAATTCTGTCAACTTCAATGGATTCGATATACCCAGTGTAACACAAAGGCCTATCATGCTTGTTATGCTTCAACAGCATATCTTCTTGTGTGAAGGTGATATTGGGAATTGCTTCCATCACACTATGACATTGCAGGCATGATACTGGTATATTGTCAGGAGTTTTGAGTTGAGCTAAGCAGGAATCAGCTTGTAGTAAAGCTTCACTCAAAGTTTTGCGACTTTCTCTAGAAAGGCGAAGCAACTCGAAAATAGATAATCTAGCCGGAGTATTAGCTAACTGGGCTAAAATATCAAATTTATAGGGTTTCATCACCACCCCATGACTGGAAGTAGACTTTAACGGGACATCGAAGCATACCGCTTTCTGTTTTCCCTTTTCAACCACAGCAGGAGCAAGAGACGGTTGAGTTGATGGTGTTTCAACATTTTCAGCTTCCTTGGAGGATCCCTCATAATTTTTGTGGTACTCTTTTCCAGATCTTGTACCAGCAAAAGTTTTTTCTTCAGACTCAGAAGAAGGAAGTACCATATTGTAGGATTTAATCTTCCTTTTCTTAGCCTTCTTCTTGTGAGGATTGTTATGAGGAACCTCAGAACCCAATCCAACAGTGGATTTTTGACTTTGAATTTGTAAAGGAAGTCGTATCCCTTTATCATAATTCAAACCTTCTGCCTTTTGAAAATCATAACCCATCTTCTTCATGAGAAGGATAGATTGTTGACTGTACAAGTGAGTAGGCAGTGGACTTTCAACAGGTGGTTCCATAGAGGAAGAAGAAGAAATCCCTGTAACTACGAGAGAATGAGGAATAACCGTCTCTGTAGCTACGGGAGGAAAAGGATTCGGGATACGAGGAAAAATCCCTGTAGGAGCCTTTTCATAAGCAGCGAAGACTTGTTGTACCTTGTATAAGGGAACACTATTCATGGCTAACCACTGCTGATGAGTAAGCTTGAGCTTGGTAGGAGGAGCTAGACTTGGAGGACATATGTTCAGTCCTCTTAGTCTATCTTTCAAAGGAGTACCATCCCATAGATGATCCAAATCATCAGGATCTGGAATAACAAGAGAAATCATGTTGCAGGTTTTGACTTTCTTATCTTTCTTGGATTTTGAAGTTTTACCTTCATCTTCCATTTCAGATATTAAGTCAGGATATACCCACATAATTTCTCCATTCTTTAATGTAAGAGGCAACAATCCTTCATTTTCCTCCCTGGCAGGCGGGATATTCAAAATCTTCATCGTCGCCTTCGGAATTGGGACAATTCCATCTGATACTTGTTGTGGAGGAAAATCTCCAAATTGAAGAGAAACCATATTGGTTGTAACCGTATGGTCATCATTGGTTAAAGCAATGGCACCACCATTTATCAACTCTTGGATTTTCTTCTTCAAAACATAGCAAGCACTGGTAGGATGATTAATGTATCTATGATAGATACAATATTTGGGATTGTCAGTCAGATTCACCTCATTGGGCCTCTTTGGCTCCGGAATCTGAAGTTTGCCACTCTTTACCAGACATTGGAATATCCCTGGGATATCACTTTTGTCAAAAGAGTATTCTTCTTTTGGCCTGAAAGATTCCTGATTATTCGGCGTCGTTTTATTCTTGGAAAGATTGACCATAAGAGTGTCTTTTCCTTTCATATTACGATTGCCGAAATTATTACCAGGATTACTTTTCTTTCCTTTATCCTCAGAGGCAAAAATCATCCCATGTTCACGAGCCAACCTACCATTGGTCTCGGCGGAAACTGCTGCTATAATAAACGAAGCCCAATCTGTGAATTGGGAACCCGTGAAGACAGCGATGGATGGTCGCAGATTCATCTTACATGTATCAATCAGCGCTGAATCTGGCATACCAGGGGGCATCTTTAAAGTTACCTGTCGGAAACGTTCAATGAACGTCCGAGTATCTTCTTTCTCCTTTTGCTTGATTTCTATTAAGGAGGACATGTTCATGTCCATACCTCCTTCATAGAAACGGGAGAGAAACATTGCCTTAAATTTGTCAAAAGACGAAATGCAATTGTCGGGTAAACTACGATACCAGTCGTAAGCTGAACCCGTCAAGCATCCAATGAATACTCTAGTGAGAAGAGCATCATTTTTTTGCAAATGTACAGTCATAATATCAAAGTAATTGATATACTGACTAGGAGAAGCCTTTCCATCAAACAATACCATGGACTGTGGCTTGAATTTCGGTGGAAACGGTACATCATTCCAATGAGGAGGATAAGGTTGCTTAATCCCTAACCTCTGGAGTTGATCCTTTTGCTTCAAAATTTCAAACTATGCTTTGAGCTCACGCACTGCTTGAATGGCTTCACTGGTTTGTGGAAGCACATTTGATTAAAAAGTTGTCGGTTGTACCGTAATCCCGACCGGAGATGGTACATCTTCTGGAATGATGGGATCTGGAGATACAGAATTTTGGTTAACAGTAGGCTCTTGGATATTCAAAGGTATATCAACCCCTTGGCTATCTTGAGTTGGCACTGCTGTCTGAACCGGTGTTACAATTGCTGGTTGAGCAGTTTGCTGAGCCGTTATTATCTGGTGCATGCTTTGCATCATGTTAAGCATGTCTTTCAATGATTGCTCAACAGCAGTGAGACGTTGTTCTGTATTAACAGATGACGTCTCTGGTTCATCTCCAATAGCGTAGGATTCAACCTCTCTTGAAGATACAGAAGGATTAGTATAGAAGTATGAATCAACACTATCAGTTTCGGACTCAAGAGATTGAGTACCCCCAGCTTCAGAATCAGAAGTCTGCAATTGTCTTTGTCTTCTTGATCGAGTATTCTGATATACTCCTTCAAAAGAATCAAGAAGTCTGTTGAATTATTGTTGACCTGGGGTTTGGGACGTGTTCCGTCTAGGACGTCGTCCTATGTTGGTGTGAGATGCCATGTTGACTGACGCATATGACAACTCATCAGCTTGTTGTTGGGGTACATTAAAATTCAATCGATCAAAAACTGACCGTCTGGAAGCCGAGCAACAACATTTGATCACAATCTGGTGACACTCACAGTGATGATTTTCTTGGGGAGCGTCACGGGAGATTGTCTATTTTTATGCTTTTGCATTAGCAATTCACGTAAATCAGAAGGAGTAGAAGGAGTAGTCTTCTTTATTACATTTGGGGTAGCAAAACGTTTAGTCCCTTGTGTATAAAGAAGATTACTGGCTGCATTCGCAGAACCAAACTGTACATTTTTACGCGTTTAGAGTTGTGTACGCAAATCTTGAGATTTTTGAGCACGAAGGACTCCATTTTCTTTGCGTGTGATTTGTAGGTTTGGTACTTTGCGTAGAGCAGTATAAGAAGGCTGTTGGTGTAGAACTGAAGCTTTACCAATAATATTTTTACGCTGTATGCATTTAGGTACATTCACATTAGATGTAAAAATATCGTTGCAAATTTTATCTACACTGTCACAGACAGGAGACTTACCTTTACGCGAAGAGCGTAAAAATTGATTATCTACCACGTCACAGACGGAAGATTTTCCGTTACGCGAAAAGCGTAATTTTTGTGTGTCTACCACGTCACAGACGGGAGACTTATTTTTACACTTAGAAGTACAAGCATTAGAGTCTGCCTCATTACAAATGGGAGACTCGTTCTTATGCACTGAGCGTAAAATTTGATTTTTACCCATTGGGCGTAAAACCTGATTATCTTCACCGTCACAGACGGGAGATAACTTGCCACACTTAGAGTGCAACGCTGAAGTAAGGACTGCCTCGTTACGAACGGGAGCCCCTACGACAGGAGTGGGAAGAATTTCCTTGCCCTCAGAAGCAACAGAGAGATCAGAAGCTATTTTGGATTTAGGAATCCAAACTTTTCGTGCTTTGCGAGATTTTTGAACATTGGAGCGGCGAGAACCACCCCCAGTTCGGAGCATTTCTTCATAAACAGTCTGGTCGAAGTGTACAACCAGAGTCTTCTTTGTCGATCCAATCGACACATCATCGTATTGAGCAATTGCCTCCTCGTCAGAGGAGAAGGTCGTCCCCAGCAGAGTCGCCATTTTTGTTTCACTTAACAAAATGCCTGGAAATCGGATTTTAAAAATAAAACGAGAAAAAGTACAAAAAGTACAAATTTGATTCTGAAAAGTATTGCTATGGAAGTCTGATCTGTAAATGATCACTTTGTTCCTTGGACCATACGATGATGATGAAGATCACTGCTAGAAGATGAACAATTGGAAGAACTAAGTCACCAGAAAGGTATCGACGCACTTGGGCACTGATGGCGAGGCCGAATGCTTTCCTGCTTTGCTTCACTCTGTTCTGGAAGAAAAGTTGAAGAAGAATGCTCCGAAAAATCAAAGTCTCTGGGCTCTGATCTCTAAGTATTCTCTCATTTCTCTCCGTCTATATGAGAAAAATCAGTCTATTTATAGACTTGGCTTCTTGTGCGTAAAAACTCAGCAAAAGTTCCGTCTTTACGCTAACAACTGCCACCCATGACCGAAGTCATCCTCTGCATACGTTGACACGTGTCCCATTATTTTAATAAGAATAGGATGCACGTACACACGTTCTTCGAGATGTGTGGCATGAAAGCCATGTAGGCAAACCACGTTCTGAGTTGGAATAGGGCGTAAAAACAACCCAAATATACCTTGAGCGTAAAGTAGTAGACTAGGCGTACAACAGTCCTGATGTAGACTTCCCGCGTAAAGTGGTTGTTAAATAACCTTGAGCGTAAAAGTAGCCCAAATAAACCTTACGCACACGTCAACCGTTGAGCGTAAAAAAACTCGTATAGTCTCTGTGCGTAAAAGAAGCCATATTATGAGCGTAAAGTGGCTCAGTCCACATACTAAACGACAAATGGGCCTCTGTGTAAAACAAATCCCTTTGATTTCTGTGATATATGCCATCATTAAATCTTCATGTCAGACTTTGCATTAAATGCAAGACTTGACAGCTTTGTCCAGCGTAAAAGTGGCTAGCCTGTCTTGGGCGTAAAATCATTAGCTTTGATCCGGGCGTAAAATGATTAGCCTGCTTCGGGCGTAAAGTGATTAGCCGCTCTTTGGCGTAAAGTGGATCAATTTGAATCGAATGATCCTTATCTTTGACTCATTCTTATGAAGCACTTTTTACGCTCCTACAGACGAATGTTGGATAAAAGTGATCATGTTTTGATGGTTATGCGGATAACCACAACGTCGACAATCTTGTCTTGTACGAGCGTAACTCTAGTCTCGCACATACGTTGCGTCAGATTTGAGACGATCGTTCCGCGTAAGCGCTGACATGGTGATTCATGTCGCGGGAATAATCGAACTCAGAAAATCAGGATGCGGCAACTTTGATCGTCTCGACTTGTCGGTTTGATACGAAGAAAAATTTGAGGATTTTAGGACTTGCAATTGATGAATGAATTAAACTTGAGGATTGAGTAGGTCCAATTCGCGCATCGAAAAAGAATTAGTCTAGACACAAAACAAGAGTTACGTTCCGATGAGAATGATTATCTCGCGGGAGCGTGCACGGTGATTCGTGTCCACCGTGGATAATCTGACTCGCGTGAGATCGGGGCGCAACATAGTACTAAGTCGGACGACATCGTGATCGATTACGTGAATTTGATAAATGACTTAGGGAGTATGAAATATGAATTATGGCTTAGCGATGGATTGTGTCGTAGCGTGTTTGACTTGGAAGGATTGATGGGCAGATTATGTTGGACGTGTTCAAAGAGATAGACTATACGAAATGGCTTGATGAACGAGCGATATGTTCTTGTCGAGGATTGGTTGAGCATGAATTATCGTAGGATGGCTTTGCTGAATGACTCAGATCCCGTGTGACAAATATTAGGATATGTGTAGGCAATCTATGCTCGATGTTTAGAAATCGGAGTGATGCGAGCTTGGGTAGAAAACCCTGTACTATCAACTTGGTTTGACCTTAGGATGGAGTCAGTGTTGATATCGTTGTTTAGGAACTGTGATTCCAACACTGACAATTGACTTTAGCCTAAAGAGATTGCCTAGCGGCTAGGCAAGATGTCCATGTTGCGAGAGTTAGAATCGGTAGAATTGATTTTAAAGGATTGAGTGGACGGATCGATAGATGGAATTGGATTCACTATCACAAGGCTCGGTTGAAATACATGTATTTTGGGGACGCCTGGAATGTGTGCACGATCTAAACTAAGTGATACGCTGAATCAAGTAGAACTTGAGGAACGAAAAGTGTTGAGGATTTTGAGATCGTGAGTTTTGAAGAAAGGATTGAGGGTAGCACGAGCATGGCTCGAATTTGAGAAACGCATAGGCGTAGTATGTGCGAGAGTTCTTAAATGTTGAGTAAAGTGATAAGTCGATAAGTGTACTCAGTTAGTTTCGAGGACGAAACTTTTTCTGAGTGGTGTATGATGTAGTGTCCCGTCCCGTTCAGTCAATCGGAGGAATCGAAACGCCAACGGCGTTCGGACTTAGCCTTGCAACGGCTACTCGGAGACATCGCTCGGTCGAGGCGACCGCTCGCTCAGGTGGGGTAGTTTCGGTGAACTTGCCTAATCTTAGCCTTCACATAATAAATCACTTATTTTCAACTTGCACAAGTAGGCTTGATAATAAAAGTGACGAATCCACATAGCTAAAGGGAATAATCTCGATAGGTCGAATTGAGTTAGAATATGGAAAGGTCCAACGGTCGGCTTAGAGTTGGTGCACGGCGTGCTTTGAAAATGACACTCGGTCCTTCGTCCCGTGGCTTAGGAGAAAGAAAGTTTGTTGAGAAGGCGAAGTCATGAATCGTAGCCTAAGTCATAGGCGTCGCCCGCATGAATGCTTCATAAAGCATGTACGGTCCTATCGTCCAAGGCTTGGCACATCCTTGGCTTGTCCCATGAGTTGAGTTGCGTTGCACGGCTTATGATATAAGTCTAGGCGCCCAAATGACTTGGTCGTTCAGAAGTTAAACGTATGTGCGACACATTTCCGCAATACGAGGCTTGACGCAGCCTTTGCTCGTCGAGTCGTTGTACGTTTAAGTCAGGCGAGTTATGTTAGGCTATCGGAGTGGTAGCAAGCACGGTCCTACGAGTTCTACGGTTGGGTATAACCGAATAGTCTTGTGGTCTCAAGGCCCGTCGACTTGGGCAGGAGTGTCACGTAGAGCACGATTGGCTTAAGGCACGATGTACGGACTTAGTGTTTAAGGCATGAACCACGGTTGATTTAATGAGTTTTGGAGGAAGGACTATCGAATAGGCATTGAGTTGAATAGAATGATATGGTAACAGAGAGAAGGCTCACGGCCGTGGGTCGTCGAGGGATTTCAAGGAGCATCAACGGAGAAGGCTCGCGACCGTAGGTCGTCGAGGGATCTCAAGGAGCATCAACGGAGAAGGCTCGCGACCGTGGATCGTCGAGGGATCTCAAGGATAGAAGTCTTGATATTGGTTTGAAAGAGATGGTAACATTGGAAGAGGAATGACTGTGTGAGACGTCAGTTTGTGTCGAGTCTTGCATGGTCATTGGACAACTTGTCGACAAGGTAGAGTTTCCACGCGCGATAACCCTGGGCACCGAGGGACCGCGTCGTTCCGGAGGGAAACACGGTATAGCCGTAGCTGGACGAACCGCTCGGGTCATTCGGGAACTTTCAGCGGGGCTAGCTACTTGCGTTGAAAGGGTCGCCGAATCGCAAGACTATAAGTCCACGATAGCTTGTGGTGTTAGTGACCAATTCATATAGATGGGTCGGCACGAGCGGCAATCCGCGTGTGTGCCTTTGGATTTAGTCTAGTGAATGTGTGTATGGTTGGAACACAAGTGTTTGGGCGTAAGAATGTATACAACATAGGCAACGTGCTTCGGCACGAGATGTGGCATCGAGTTTTATATTGTCGGCATATAAGTTGCATGTTATGATTGAGTTGTCTTGAGTTTAAGTCAAGAGGTACCGCAAGGCAAAGTTGGTCGAGTGACACTTAGTTCACAAGTTGGATGGGTCAGTTGATGATTTAGTAGCAAAGGGCCACGAGGCGGCAAGGGCCGCGAGGCGGCGATATGATTAAGTCTCATTGAGTTGCGAGGCGCAGCCTCAGCAAGGGTTTTGTGGCATGGTCACGTGGAAAAAAGAGTCTATCGCGTAGTTGCGTCTCTGATTTTAAGCCGTAAGGCAAATACGACTCGATAGGTTAACGTTGTTGGCACGAGAAGGGTCTTGAGGCAAGGTATGAGTTAACATTGTCGTTGCAAGCACGGGATGGTCTAGAGACATGAAATAGGCCAAGGCGTCTATCCTAAAACTGATCATAAGGCAAGAGTAGAAAGACAATTGATAAGAAGTGACTATGTTGCACAAAGTAAATCAAACGTGTTGGGTTTGTATGGGTGGGCGATGAGCTCATTCCACCAGTACAGTTGAGTACTGACACCCACATAGTTTTCATGTGCAGGCACAGGTAGAAGCTCGTGGCACGGAGCTCGCTTGGATGCGTCGAGGTACGGAGTTTCTTGGCAATTCGAAGCGTGCGACCGCATGGAGTAAAGACTTATATGGGACATAATGTATGGGCGTCGCCTTCCGAAGCTTCCGTTGGCTCAAGACTTGTAACTGAGAGATGACAGAGAGCTGAGTGACTTGTAATGTGAGCTTGAGTGAGCTTGAGAGACTTGTAATCTTGGCCTTGCACCCCATTGTAACCTTTGTTTCAATATCAATAAAAGAGTGTTTTGCAATGACTTGTGTTTGCTTTCTAATTTTTGCTGCTATTATTTAATGTCTCTGCTCGGGACTTCTGTGCGACGACCTCGTCGCAGCCGCTGAAATTGGTCGTTATGGAACCCGCCTTGCACGAGCGCAATCTAGCCTCGTGCGGCATCACGCCTTAGCGAGGACGATCGCTCCTATGGGAGCAGGGCGTGACACTATATGGCAATATTCAGCACTCTCTTATGCGGCTGGGCACTATACAGCACTATGCAACACTCTCTTATGCGGCTGGGCACTATGCGACACTATTCATCGTCCATGCCAGAACCAGCACAGATGAACATAGAAATGGCCAAAAATATTTTTGGCCATAACTTACTCAAAACAAGTCGAAATTCAACTTTTTAAAGGTCTATTTTGGGTAAAATTGAATTTTCTACAACATGGAACAATCAAAACATAAAAATAATGAAGTTTAATAGATCAAAACCCAAGAAAACTGAAAATAATATAAACTTAGATCTACAAGAAAATATCCATCAAAATGAAAAATGCCAAGTTCTAAAGTATCTTAGAATCTCGCAAGGAAGACAATAGAACAACAAAAATGGAGTTTCTCCATGAAGCAAGTTGCACTTGCCTAAGCTTCTCTTGGTAGGTGGAGAAGTTAAGAGGAAGAAGATGAAAAAATAAATGAAGAGTAAAGATGAGAGAGAAAGGGGGTTGGGTTTTAAATGATGATGGTGGTAGTAGGTAGGGGTTTTCTTCTGGTTCATGATGAACCCAAAAGCAAACCAAATCAAGCTAAACCGAACCAAGCTAAGCCATAACCAATGAAATGCCAAAATAACTATGCCAATGCAACATGCTAAAAATAAAATCATGACTAGCTAACCATGACTAATAAAAATACGGACCCGAAATATGTACACGTATACGAAAATACGTAACACGGATTTCGAGGGTGACAACTCTACCCACCTTAAAAGAATTTCGTCCTTAAAATTTAATTAAAGAGGCTAGAGGTGTCGGAACAAGTTACACTATCAGATGTAATCTACAGCTAAGCAATCAATCAAGCAATCAAATATGCAAGCAAGGATTCGAAGTGTAAGGCATAAGAAAGATGTTATACCTCACGAGTCAAAGTGGTCGGGGTATCGCGATCGGATATCATCCTCACGCTCCCACGTTGACTCACCCAAAGAGTGATGACCCCAAGCAACTCGGACTAACTTGATAGTCTTGTTCTTGAGTGTCTTCTCTCTTCGGTCCAATATAGACACGGGCATCTCCTCATACGAAAGGTTGGTACCAACAACCAATTCTAAATGATCCAGTATGTGGCTCGGGTCCGAAATATACCATCTTAGTTGGGATACATGGAACACGTCATGCACCTCACTCAGAGACGGCGGAAGAGCGAGACGATATGACACATCTCCTACTCGCTCCAGGATATCGAACGACCCTATATACCTAGGACTAAGCTTTCTCCGTACGCCAAAACGAATGACGCCACGGTTAGGCGAGATCCTTAGGAATACATGGTCGCCGACAGAAAACTCAAGGGGATGCCGATGAGAATCGGCCCAATGGCGCTGACAATCTTGGGCAACTCGAAGATAATCTCTGACTCTCCTGACCACCTCAACGGTCTGAGCAATCATTTCTGGACCGAGCATCTGCCTCTCTCCGACCTCGTCCCATGCTAGCGGGGATCAAAACTTCCTACCATACAGTGCCTCGAACGGTGCCATCTGGATACTAGCTTAGAAACTGTTGTTGTACGAGAACTCTACCAGGTGCAAGTGATCTTCCCACGAACCACCGAAGTCAAGTGTACAAGATCTCAATATGTCTTTCAAGGTTTGTATGGTATACTCTGACTGACCATCTGTCTGTGGATGATACGCTGAGCTGAACTGGAGGCGAGTCCCCAAACTCTCTTGCAGGCTATGCCAAAAGTGCAACGTAAATCTAGAATCTCTGTCCGAGATGATACTGACTGGTACACCATGCAATCTGACAATCTGTCGGAGATACATCTCCGCTAGCTGAGCCGTCGACTGACCAACTCTGAACAAGAGAAAGTGAGCCACCTTCGTGAGCTTGTCTATGACAACCCAAATAACGTTTCTGCCTGCCGAGGATCTAGGCAATCCAGTCATAAAATCTATGGTTATATGCTCTCATTTCCATTCTAGAATTGGCAATGGTTGAAGTAGTCCAGCTGGTCTCTGATGTTCAGCCTTAACTTGTTGGCAGAATAAACAACGAAAGACAAACTGGGCTATCTCCCTCTTCATGCCATTCTACCAAAAGTGCTGGCGGATATCACGGTACATCTTCATGCCACCGGGATGAATGGAATACTACGAACTGTGGGCCTCTGTCATGATCTCCTGTCTGATATCTCCACTGGGTACACAAAGACGCCTCCCATACCTAAGTGTACCGTCTTCATGAATGCATAACTCTGGTCTTCGTCCCGCCTCACACTCTGCTCTGAGCCGCTGAAGCTTGGAATCTGTCGACTGTGCCATCTGGATCCTCTCGACTATGCTGGACTGAACCTGCATGCTGGCCATCAATGCCACATTGGTAGGAAGGACAACTTCTATTCCCATCTTCTGAAGATCGGCTAATAACTCCGGCTGCGCTGTGAGAAAATAAACTCCAGCTCTCCTGCTCAATGCATCTGCAACAACGTTGGCCTTTCCAGGATGATACTGCAAGTTGATGTCATAATCCACAAGCATCTCTAGCCATCTCCTCCGACGCATGTTGAGATCCTTCTGGGTGAACACATACTTCAGACTCTTGTGGTCGGTAAAAATCTCCACCCTATCTCCATACAAGTAGTGCCTCCAAAGCTTAAGTGCAAACACTACTGCTGCTAGCTCCAAGTCATGGGTTGGATAATTCCTCTCATGATCACGAAGTTGTCATAACGCATAAGCTATTACCTTCCCATGCTGCATCAGAACACATCCTAAACCTTTACCCGAAGCATCACAATACACTGAGAATTCTCCGGTTTCATCTGGAAGCATGAGAATAGGAGCCGTCATCAAGCCTCGCTTCAACCTCTCAAAAGAATCCTGGCACTCTGCTGTCCAAGCAAACTGCACATCCTTGCGGATCAACTGGGTCAATGGCGCTAAAATTCGAGCAAAGTTTGAAATAAATCGCCGGTAGTAGCCGGCCAAGCCAAGAAAACTGTGAATTTCTGCCATTGTGTTAGGTACCGGCCACGTTTCAATGGCCACGATCTTTTGGGGATCTACTTCAACTCCTCCTCAGGTGATGATATGACCCAAGTACGAAATACGATCGAGCCAGAACTCGTATTTATTGAACTTGGCATACAATTGGTGCTCTCTGAGAATCTGAAGAACCACACGGAGATGCTGCTCATGCTCCGCCTCACTCTTGCTGTAGACTAGGATGTCGTCTAGGAACACAATCACGAACTGATCCAAATAAGGCATAAAGATACGATTCACGAGGTCCATGAATACTGCCGGCATATTAGTTACTCCAAATGGCATCACAAGGAACTCCCAATGCCTATATCTCGATATAAAAGCTGTCTTCGGGATGTCCTGATCTCTGACTCTGATCTGGTGGTATCCTGACCGCAAGTCAATCTTCGAAAATACTGACGCCCCTTTGAGTTGATCAAACAAGTCATCTATCCTCGGGAGAGGGTATCTGTTCTTGATTGTTACTGAGTTCAAGGTTCGATAATCTACACATAATCTGGACGTACCATCCTTCTTTTTCACAAGAAGCATCGGGGCTCCCCAAGGCGATCCACTAGCACGAATGAATCCCTTAGTTCTGAGTTCTTCAATCATCTTGTACAATATCTCTAGCTCTGACGGCACCATCCTGTAGACTCTCTCTGATACTGGGATTGTCCCGGGAATCAAGTCGATGGTAAACTCGATCTCTCGCTCTGACGGCATCCCTGGAAGCTCTTCTGAAAAAACATCTGGAAACTCTTCGACTATACGAGGTAACTGTACTACTGCTACTGCCATCCGCAACACTGGAGGAGAAGGTTCAACTTTACCTCGGGAGAAGGAAAACTCCGGCTCGCCTGGAATGCTAAAAATAACCCTGCCAATGTGGCAGTCTATCCTAGCATACTGGTCCCTCAACCAATCCATCCCTAAGACCACATCATAATCGGCCATTGGGAACTCTATCAATCTAGCGGGGAATTCTCTACCGCTAACTACGATCCGACACGAGGAAAATACTCTATCTACTCCTACAAGTCCGTTACCAGTAAGTATATTGAGCCTTACTGATAATGACTCGGGCTCCAGTCCTACCCGTGTCGCGAATCGTGCAGACATAAATGAATGCGATACACCAGAGTCAAATAATACTGAAGCTGGAAAGGTGTTGACGAGAATAGTACCTGCCACTACCTCTCCTGGTGCTAATCCTTCTTCTCCCATGGTCAAGACCAGCACTTGACCATGTCCTCTGGGTGCGGGTTCCCTCTGCTGAAAATTCCTCTGCCTGCTCTGGATCAGGGCTTGGGCATACTGCTGCGGTCTCTGCTGCTGAAATGCCTGGGCCTGCGTCGACAACGGCCTCGGGAACGGGTACTGCAGCTGCTGCTGCTGCTGCTGGACTGGTGCTGGTCCTCTAACTGAAGGACTAGAGAAGGCCGATGAACTCCCCCTGTTCGGGCAGTTCCCAACCCTGTGGTCCGGGGCACCACAAACCAAGCACAAACCCTGTGCTCTGCGACACTCTGATACCACATGCCTTGGCTTCCCGCAGTGCGAACATCCCACTGCGGAAGACTGCTTCTGCTTCTGTTGCTGAGGGTGCGTCGGGGTGGAATGCTGAACCGACGTCACTGAGGCCTTCCGCCTCGGAGCTCCAATGGTCAAAGCCCTGGCTGCCGGGGCTGGTGCTGATGACTGATTCATCTGGCCGTGAGATCGCTTCCGACCTCCGGTCCTATCCACGATCCTCTGAGAGGTATACTCATGCCCCCGAACTGCTCTCAACACTGCATCAAAAGTCTGATGCTCAAACTGCTCTATCGTCAATAAAATTTCTAGGTGGAGCCCCTGCTGGAACCGCTGGGCTCTGTCGAACTCGGTCGCCACCAAGGTGGGAGCAAACCGACTAAGCCTGGAGAACTCGGCCGCATATCCATCGACCGTCCTGTCCATCTGCTTCAGATTGGTGAACCTCGTCTGTAGATCGTACCGAGCTACAGCATCGAAGTACTTGGTATGGAATCTTTTCCTGAATACTGTCCAGGCAATAGGGGCCACTAATCCAATGGCCTACGATGCCCACTAGCTGCGGACAAGATCCAATAACTGCAGGCGCACCACGGCCACCTTCTCGTTCTCTGGAGTCCTGGCTGCTTCTAGAATCACCTCTGTGTCCTGAAGCCATGCATCTGCAGCGATCGCATCTTCACTGCCGTCGAAGAAGGGAGGGTTCAAGCGCTTGAAGCTGTTGGCCGCGCTATTACCCTGATGACCTCCTCTGGTCAAAGCGTCTGCCACCGCCTGGTGCAAGGCATCTCCTCGACGATCCTGGGAGGCTAATAGTGACCTGATGAGATCCACCAAAGTGCCATCATCAGGCTCTGCAGGCTGGACGGGCTGAACTGGTGGCTTTCCTCCAGTAGGCATGACTCTAGAGGCTACTCCTGAATACTGGGCTTGATCTCCAGGTTGCTGCTGGTCCGCAGGAGGTGCTCCGCCTTGCTGATCGGCAGGTCCAGGAACAATGCCGCTGAAGAAGACGACATAGGAAACAATAAGGAAGGACCAGGACAGATCAACGATACAAGCATGTGATCAGGTCAAGATTACAGGGATTCAGAAGATACGAGCAGAGATCAAGGGCGAGTACTGATTGAGACATCTATTCGGTAAACCCTCACATATCTTGATTTACAAGACCTGCATGGGCCACCACTAAAACCATGTAACACCCCAGAACAAGAATACTGGAGAGCGGGGGCGTCCATAGCCAGCTATGTATGTTGAAGTGCAACCCACCTCGCTATACGGTCACGGCTGTCTAGATACATGAGGGTTTAACTACAAGCCAACTGTCTCCTATGGTCATGAACAAGCCTATTGTCTCAATCTCAAGCAAACAATAATAGTTACAATATGTCAGAGCACCAAATATATAATAGCAAGGCGTCCCATACATTACATATTGGATGATCATGAAGCTAGTTGTACAAAATGTCAAGACTAGCAAGAGTTCAGTCATACATAATCAACCCTAGGATCTGTCAATCATGTTACAGCCCGTAGGCAGACAGTAAATAAAGGTGCAATACGAGCTAACATGTGCTCGCCGGCTAAACGCCTCAAAAGAATAATTTTTACAATAAAGTGGGAGGGCAAAAAGAAACCCACTCGTTGCGAGGGTTACGCCTGGTGGTCACCATCTGGCTGGAAGACAGGTGGATCCTCTGGTGCTGCTCCGATATCTGGCCACACAAAACCAGCTGGGTCAGACCCCAGAAAGAGCAAGTGCCACAAAGGAGGCTTCACTTAGGAACTAAAACCAGCATATCATAATAGAATATTAAAGATAAATAGTAAATAAAGAACTGATAATAATAGAGATAACAACAGTAAACTGAGTACGAAGAAACCATTCAAGTAGCCAGGTCACAACCCTTAAACCAAACGAGGATCGGGGTTGCAGCCCTTCACCTGAATAGAAATCCGTCTCAAATACTATTGGTACAGTGAAGACAATAAACGAAAAGAGGACACAGAACTTCTCCGGGAGCCAGGTTACAACCCTTAAACCAAACAAGGACCGGGGTTGTAACCCTTCGCCTGAACAGAACTGGACCCCTGATCTTTATTGCTAAGGCCAGTATAAATAATCATGGTATTAAGGTAAGGTAAAATATGACGAACATGGCATGGGGTTGAAATTAGATAATAAATGAAGAGATGACACAGAACTGCTCCGGGAGCCAGGTTACAACCCTTAAACCAAACAAGGACCGGGGTTGTAACCCTTCGCCTGAACAGAACTGGACCCCCGATCGTTATTGTTAAGGCAAGTATCAATAATCATGTCATGTCACAATCTTGCACAGGATCAGGATAAGACTAAGCTGGAATAAACTCCATCCAATCAATCACGGCCAATCAAGAGTACGGCTTGATACTTTTAACTAACTAGGGTTATCATAGGCCTAGTTACTAGCAAGATGCAATGAGATTATCCCAACAGCCACAAGCCCTACAGAGCATCCGGTTATCCAGGTCGAATGTCCGTTTATGAAGAATACAACACATGACTGTGTGCTGGAAATGTGCCCTACTCGTCGGTAGGCTACAAGTCCACTTGAGCGCCCAGATAATGGAATTGCCTGTAGCTGGGAAATTTCTTCATGACTACTGGATTATTCTAGTTATTAGCCTTAATTGAATTCAGTAGGTACCCCTGACCGTGGTATTCAGGGGTCCCTGTCCTAGACATGATGTAAGACAAGACTGGTTTATTTGTACAAGCACAATCGTCCACGGTATCAAGAGAAGGATTACTAGCATGTCGAGATAGCCGTCGCAACGGCGTTCCAGATTACATGTCATGTTTACTTGTCAAGAGTGCGCCACGACGGGCCACTATCATGTTCTATCCTTACATTATAATAAATGAGAAAACTTGCATAAAATAGCTAATAACATGCTCTTGAAGCCAAGGAAAAGATCTACCACTTTCATGTTAGGAGTTGGAAGAAATTCTGGCCACAAATCGGCTAAATAGGGCATAAAATAGCCAAAAATAGCCAAAATAGGCACTATGCGGCACCCCTATATGCAACTCGGACACTATACGGCACTATGCAGTACTCCCATATGCGGCTCGGATACTATACGATACTCTCATATGCAGCTCGGACACTATGCAGCACTATGCGGCACTATGCAGCACTCCCATATGCGGCTCGGACACTATACGGCACTATACGGTACTCCCATATACGGCTCGGACACTATGCAGCACTATACGGTAATATACAGCACTCCTATATGCGACTCGGACACTATGCGACACTATGCGACACTCCCATATGCGGCTGGGCACTATGCTCATATGCGGCTGGGCACTATGCGGCACTATTCAGCACTCTCTTATGCGGCTGGGCACTATGCGGCACTATGCAGCACTCTCATATGCGGCTGGGCACTATGCTCATATGCGGCTGGACACTATGCGGCACTATGCAGCACTCTCTTATGCGGCTAGGCACTATACGGCACTATTTAGCACTCTCTTATGCGGCTGGGCACTATGCGGCACTATGCAGCACTCTCTTATGCGACTGGACACTATGCGGCACTATTTATCGTCCCTGCCAGAACCAGCACAGATGAACATAGAAATGGCCAAAAATACTTTTGGCCATAACTTCCTCAAAATAAGTCGAAATCTAACTTTTCAAAGGTCTATTTTGGGTTAAATCGAATTCTCTACAACATGGAACAATCAAAACATAAAAATAATAAAGTTTAATAGATCAAAACCCAAGAAAACCGAAAATAATATAAACTTAGATCTACAAGAAAATATCCATCAAAATGAAAAATGCCAAGTCCTAAAGTATCTTAGAATCTCGCGAGGAAGACAATAGAACAACAAAAATGGAGTTTCTCCATGAAGCAAGTTGTACTTGCCTAAACTTCTCTTGGTAGGTGGAGAAGTTAAGAGGAAGAAGATGAAGAAATAAATGAAGAGTAAAGATGAGAGAGAAAGGGGGTTGGGTTTTAAATGATGATGGTGGTAGTAGGTAGGGATTTTCTTTTGGTTCATGATGAACCCAAAAGCAAACCAAACCAAGCTAAACCGAACCAAGCTAAGCCATAACCAATGAAATGCCAAAATAACCATGCCAATGCAACATGCTAAAAATAAAATCATGACTAGCTAACCATGACTAATAAAAACACGGACCCAAAATATGTACACGTATACGAAAATACGTAACACGGATTTCGAGGGTGACATCAGTCGAAGTCGATTAATGAGTTCAGCTGATGACTTTTTTTCAATAACAATATGGGAGTATTACTCGGCTCCTATGGCTCAACAATTTTGCCCCGGATTACATCTTCTCATGTTCCAGTGTCATGTCCCGATTTCGCATAACAAAAAATTGCTACTGGACATGATGTCGTAAGTCTAAATTGTACTTGTATAAGGTAAGAACAAATACGGTTGATAAAACCATCTCAGAACCATAGTCATTGTAGCATAAAATAAACATAAATGTTGATAGACACAAGACATATGATAAATTACAACTAAATTATAATGGCCCTTAGGCAAAAAATATAAGTCTTCAAACAACGGATCTCATTAAAATAAACTATACCATATGCCTTACAACTCATGAAATTAATACAATCAACAATGTTCCGTACATTGTGTGCTTTATAAACAAAAGAGAACATCTTTCTGAATAACAACTTTAAGTTGTCAAACGAGCTCCAACACCTCACAACGCCCAAGTGGCTCCCCGCACATCTGGAGGAGGGAGTCAGCATATTAGGGAATGTCCTAGTGAGTGTCTCAACCCTACTGACTTAAACCAATACGATAATCATGTGAGAATAGGTAAAATTATTATGCGATCTTCCTATTTTCTCTAGGATCGGTTAACAATTCATGACATGTATACATGAACATAAAATATGTTATTTGACACGATGAATTTCACCCAATGCCACTACCCTTCCTTGTAAGATAAGGATTAACATTCATAATATATAAATGTGTCATAAGTGTGTCCATGCATCAATTGTTAGTGTTAATAAAAATATAGATGTGAGTCTCGAGTCTGTCCCTGCATTAAGACTTAGCGTTCATAATATATAAATGTGTCGTAAATCCGTCCATGTATCGAAAGGCTTGTAAAATATCAATCATTGTCTACTTTTGTCCTTACGATACAAGTAACGAGCTCCACTGAAAGTTTCGAATTATACATCCTTGTACGTCACCACCAATTCATATCTCTCGTAGTTCAAATTGGTTTTGTGGCCGCGGATACCTTTCGAGGAACTAAACCTTGTACATAAGTTGTCCATGACCATACACACATATGTAACTTAGCTATTAAAATATAGCATGCATGATAACATAAATTTGAAATAACTATGCACACATTCTCTTTGTACCTCAACATTCCACGAGCCATCGCTCATAACTCCATTCTTCCCGATCTAGGAATTACTATACTTGTCTACTTCAAATTCAGGAATTTCTATATTGGCAACTCAATGGCCCCAAAATATTTTTTCATAATTCAATGTCTCTGCAACGATAGTGCAATATTCCACATTTATATAACAAATTAACAATAATAAGATTATTCTCTTTTATCCTTTTCAACTTAGCATTAACAATCTTATGGAATATATAAACAAGATTAGGAAGAGTTATTTTTATTAAAGTTTGCAAGTAAAAGAGATAAGGATTAAAGCCGTACCCAACATATGACGAATTATTTTCCGTCCCGATTACATAGATTTCTGAATAATTCATCTGCATCAATCTAAGCCCAACTAGACTATTTGAGTCAACAAGCCCAACACAATGTACCGCGTGGAGTGGAGCATTACATCCATCACTCAAGTCATAGCTTTTCTTATGCTCGAGAGAGAGAAAACTCTAGTAGTTAGACATCGACTTGGTTATATATCCTTACATTCAGTTACTATTTATTCGAGGGAGCATCCCAAGAATTGGCTCTGGCTATCAGAGATAACAAGTTATTTATTTATATATTTGCACTCAAGTATTTTATATTCTCATAGTTCTCATATAGGTTTATTTTTAATTTCTTCGCACCGGCATGGGCTCACATATTTTCGTGCGAACCTTGGAACGTGACAAGACCTATGTCATGGAATTCACATCGTCGAACTACCCCTGAGAGAGTATTTCAGCGAGTTCTGCAACACTTTTTTCGGAACGTCACATGCGGGCCCAACGAATGACACTACGAAAAATGGTCGTAGAACTCATTAAAAATACCACATGGACAGCTCGACGATGGTATCCAACTACGTAGGTCCCGTCGTGATATGAGGTCTGCACGAAAGGATGTGAATTCTTGTTGGTGCGGTCAAGTTGAAAGTAAACCTATAAGCAAATCATAAGACTTGAGTGAAAATTTCTCAAATTTTTAAATCCCATCAAGATTGGTGGAATTAGTGATAATTTCTCCACGTGCCTGGCATAATTTTGACATTCAAAATTCTGTTAGTTGAATGTTTCTCTCCTCCTACTTTTTCCAAACTTATTTTCCTACGGCCAATATATGTAAAATATATTATTCTAGAGATTTTTTTCCTTTATCCCATTTTTTTTAAAGAAAGAAAACACGCTACTTAGTTTAAACATTACACTATATTACTCTAGTGTGCCACTAATCTATATGAAAAACATAAACAATCTAACAAAAAATAGATCGATCTAAAAAAAGTCGTCATCCATGATCATCCGATGGGATGAGATTTGTTGTTCCCAAATATGATATCACAAACATGTTTATTTCTGTGTGGCTATGGAGTGTGCCAAAAAAGTGTCTCCAAACATTACTCTTCCATAAAAGAGAAGTGTTATGGGAGATACAGTTTTCTTGACGCATTCCATAATTATATTGATATGAGAGTATATTATTGAATGTTGTCTTAAAATAAAGGGAATTTTTGACTTTCATCCCACTTGTTAATATGAATTTGCACTTACATCCCACTTTTGAATTTTTTTTAGACTTACATCCCACTTTTTTGTCACGAAAAGTATTTCTTTTGTCATGAAAAATATTCTTTTGTCACGGAAAATATTTTTCGTGACAAAAAAATAAAATGTAAGTCAAATAAAATTAAAAAAATGAAATGTAAGTACAAATTCATATCAATAATTGGGATGAAAGTCAAAAAATTTCTAAAATAAAAGTAATAATTGCCATCCAATTTTTTATAAAATAATACTTACAATCCGTGGGACCCATGTTTTTTGTTTTTGATTGAAGAGAGGACATGGTTTAGAACACCAGGACAGCAGATTCATCCCCCCATCCTAATCCGAAGCGCCTCTCCGACCGAGCCGGCTACTAAATGCTCTCTCACACACACTCGCACACATTCATTTAATCCTCCTCTTCACCACCTCCGGATGGGATCCCGTCAACGCCCGGCGACATCTCCGCCGTCGATTCCTTGATCGCGGCACGAGGAGTCCTTGCGGCGGTGACCACAGCTGGAGGAAGAAGAAGAAGAGTGTCAATGTCGATAGAAGGAGAAGAGGACGGGGAGAAGGTCCTCTCTGTGAACGGGTTCTCCATGAACGCCGCCGACGTGGAGGCGAAGCTCGACGAGGGCGACATCCAGGAAGCAGAGTCCTCCCTCCGCGAGGGCCTCGCCCTCAATTTCGAGGTCCGAAACCCTAATCTATCATCATTTCTTTCTATGGAAATCCGATCCATCTATAGCTCCACCGCCATTACTTCATTGACCAGTGGTTTCCCTTCAATTGTCGTAGCGGCAGATTTTTTTTTTTTTTTTTTTTTTGCTTAAACTGTGCTATGGACTGTTGCTTAGGTTTTGGAGACAGACATCACATTTACGAATCTTTTGTTATAAGAATATCTATTTTTACTGGATGGTGGAGCTCTTTGTGACGCGATGTTGTTCTGATATAATATCGAGGCTCACAGTATCCGAAATTGCTGAGAACCAGCCGATAACCGGTTCTCGTTTCCATAGACTCACATTAAGGGTCCAAATTCCAAGAACGATACAATCAACATGGGAACCTTATGATATATATATATATATATATATATATATATATATATATATATATATATATATATATATATATTTTATATATATATATATGTGTGTGTGTGTGTGTGTGTGTGTGTGTGTCAATACATAGTGTTAGGGCTCTAGATGCCGCGGTAGTTCAATTGTGATTTAGAAATGGCGGCTGATCAGTCGTGTAGCCAATCACAGACCGTCGTCACTCATGGTCCTTTTGACACCGGGGCACTGTTGGATCTATCTTGTGGACTGTGAAAATTTATCGTTGCAGGGGCTAACACATATGAAAGTCACTGTGCGCTCGAGTCCTCACTGGGTTTCGAAGGAAAAAAAAAATCTATATATAGTTCCATATAGTTTTGCCAAAACATACGACAAATTTGAGCCTCCATTACTTAATACATTACCAAATAGGGGTCCATTCAGTGAGGGAGGTATTTTTTTTAACTAGGAGGTTATACGTTCAAAGCTTGGTCCACCACATTAGAGGTATTAAATTTCTGGATCTGCCCATGTTTGCTCGTACACCTAGGCGTGTCTAGAGCTTTTAAAAAAAACAATTTACAAAATAGCTCTTATATGGGTAGACTACAATTTGAAACTAGGATCTCATAAGTAGAACTAAACCTGCTTTTCAAATGGGCCACCTATTAGTATTGATTTGAATAGTGGATGCTCAAATGTGTTACCTATGTTTGCAAACTTATATGAAATATACTACTCATACAATGCAAAGTAAATAAGTCAAAATTCAATATCCGTAACTAACACATAAGCAGAAGTATGATACACAACTGAAGATTTTGATACTATAGAACTGCATATTCATGAACAGATCATGAACGGATTTATGGACAATATTTGGATTCATAGGACCATCTGTCTACAACATGTCCAAGGATAGTTATCAAGATCAACAATTTAGAGAACAATCATGCTTTATTATATGTTAGAAACTAACTTAACGATTTAAGATTGTAACTGAGAAGAGGGAATAAAAAGCGAAAATTGTTTCATAGTTGTCAGAGGCGAAATCCGCACTTAGGCACCAAGGTCCTCTAGAACCTAGGTGCAAGCACAAGAGAGCCAGAAAAGGGCATGCATGATGTCAAAACATGTATATGTCATAAATATACTTATTTCAGAGGAGGTGTTACTGCAAGGAAGAGACACTGAGGAGGAGATGCTACGAGGATGAGGAGTAGGTGCTAATAGGTGTCATTGAGGAGGATGAGCCGACAATGAGTGCAGGAGGGAAGAGGGAGAAGACAATGCGATAGGGAGGAGTCAATGGCAAGTGGTGGAAGGGAGGAGCTGCAACGAGTTCAAGAATATGTGGTGAGTGGCGTAGGAGAGGAGTCCATATGTGAGTCGTTGTTGAGGTCCAGATTAGAGAGAGCAGAAGATAGGTGCTCTAGAGTCCACACCAGGGAGAGGGGTTAGAGTTTTTTATTTGGGTTAAATTAAAAAAAAAAACTCCACCACTGCATTCTCACCTAAAGCTCGCGCCTAGGCCTCTTCCTGACTCCCGCGCGCCTAGACGACACTTTTGCCTTTGTATTGTGATTTGGTTGAAGCAATCCGCTTCCTTGCATTCTCTGCCTAAGGGAGCTTTTAACAATCACTGGTTTTAGAGTCAACTGGGTAATATTTGGAGTTATGGTTGCTAAAACATCTACATGCCTTATTATTGAACTAAAAAGTCAAATTGGTTTCCCAATCTGTAATCTTTTTGCTAAGTTTTAATTTCTAGATTAGAAGGGTACAACTGTACCCTTTCTCTAAGACTGAACTGTACCTTGATAAAAGAACTGTGGGAAGAAGTGTCATGCTCTTTCTACCAAATATGACTTTCCTTTGTTCTTCCAAGTATGGGCATTTAGGAATAGCGGGGACTTCAAAATCGGTCTAGTTCCATGTCAGAAATGACACTTACCAAAACCGTGCAAAGTTCATCTCTCTATGTTCTTACCGCGCCATAATCGGGTCTATGCAACATAGATTGGCAGGGGAGCGTGGTTGCAGCTCCAATTTAGATATATAAGTACATTTGATTTAGCTGAGGAATCTGTTAGATGCTTACATATGGTTCCAGACTTGTTTACTTGGCCTGGAATCATGCCTGTGAAGATCCCTATCTAAATAGGATATAGTTTGGTTATTCAGTGATTGTACATCATTACAGGACTCAGTTTTTCGTTAAAGGAATTTTCTTAGTTTACAACTCAATCATAAAACTTTATGATAATTTTCTATTTTGAAAATAAAATATATGATCTTCTAGTCGAGTGATGTGTGGTGTTGGCAAGAATAGAAAATCTCAAAAGTTCCTATTTAGAAAGTTTTATCCTTTAAATTTCATGATTTGGTTCTTCTATTAATAATGGTCCTTCCTTTTTTAATCTTTTCCATGTCAACTTTCAAATCGATACCCATATGAACTTAATAGTTAGATGTTTTAGATCATATTTCATGATTTAAAACTGAAACGTTTAAAGTGGTCTCCAGTGAAATCAGTCCAGTTGTTCATCTCATATGGATGATTGGAATTATTCACTTATGTCTGCTTTCCTGAAAGAGAATGTTACATGACCCCAGGAGCCTTCAACATGCCATTTAGCATTTGAAAGGAAAATTGTTTGGTATTTGACAGAACATAAAACGTTAGCAGCACAGCCTAAATATTGGTTCAGAAGGCATTTGACTGAGATCAATGGTTTGTCATAATTATAATCCACAAACTTATTGTAACAATTCTGGATTCTGTGCAATGAACTTGCATAAATGTGGTCTTAATTCATCGATTACATAATCATTTTGTAGCGAGGATATGCTCCGATATTTCTTCCTCCTCCTTGCGTCCTGAAAATTATTACATGCACACCTACTTGCCTCCAATCAATTGCGTCTGACTCTACCATTCAATGACGTCCTCTGGGACTTAATGCTTGAGTAGTAATATAGTCTTTAATGTGAAGAAATTAGTATTCTCTCTTAAACATTAAAAGTTCATTAATTATCTCTTTCCCCCCCCTTTCAAAAAGTTTATCTAGATATATCTCAAACTAACAAAGTAACAAGCAAGTATGTACACTGAAGGGAAGTTAAGTTCTTTCATACTCATCTTTTGTTGTGTCTGTGAGGGCTGTCACTGCCGACCATGTCGCACTTTTGCCGTTGCTTTCGTTAGCCACCATAGGGGCATCATCATTAACCTGTTAACATCTCTCCCTCTCATAGTCTTGTAAGGACAGCCCTTAACATTTAGGCTCGTTTGGTTCGCGGAAAGGAAAGGAAATCAATTCCTTGGTGTTTCCTTTCCTTTGGGAAATTACAATTCCCATTGATTTTCCTTTATGGTGTTTGGAAATGCCAAGGAATTTGGAAGGGTACTTAAAGGTGGGAAAGTTAATCCTTGCTTGGATGAATGGAACCATGCCCGCAGCCCGCCCCCCCCCCCCCCCCCCCCCCCCCCCCCACCCCCCCCCACCCACCCCCCACCCCCAACACACACACACAATTCCCTTTCCATTAGGTAATCACTTTCCTCCTCAATTCCTTTGGCGCCCAAACGTAGGAAAGTATTAACTTTCTTTTCCCAATCCCATGATTCTGCGAACCAAACGAGGCTTAGGTAACATCTTACCACCTGATACACTTAACTTCTTTCCCATTTCTGATCTGTGAGAGGAAGTTGTACTTTTGTGGATATTTATGGTTAGTTATTGTCAAAATGTAAACGAGTTAGCAATCGTTTCTTAAGCTTTTTCTTGAATCCTTGTATGATTTTTCTGGAAAGAAAAAGGTTGTCAACCAAATTGTCACACACTCTACGGAGGAGAGAGTTATATGGAGGCATAGTTTTAAAAGACGAAAGGCGCACCAAGGCGCAAAGGTTTCTGGAGCCTGAGGCACTAGGCGCAAGGCTCAAGGCGCGCCTTTTGAAAGCTAGGTGCACTTTTTTCTTTATATGTAAAAAATATCTACATTTAAAAACTTAGCTACATAGAAGTCCAAATTCCTTGAAAATATCACTAATTATAGGCACAAAATTATTCTTTATATATATATATATATATATATATAACAATCTAAATGCCCATTAGATATAAATAACCCAAACTATATACATATAATATACAAACCATATATATATAAACCTTTAAATATAGAAGTACATTCTAACTTAGAAAACAATCTAAAACCCACAATAATATTAATGATAATAATTTTTATACTTTCCAATAAAGTCCATAAACTATATAACATGTATATAAAAGGTTGGAATATATATATATATATATATATATATATATATATATATATATATATATATTTTGGAACCAGGTAAATTATTTCTGGAATCGCTCCCACTGGGATTCGAACTCCTGACCACTCGGGCCGCATGCATCTCTCTTAACCACTAGGCTAGAGGTCATTTGCATATATATATATATATATTTTTGAGGATATGGCTCCCGACCCTAGCTCTGCTAGGGCATCCAAGTACCTGCTCGCGACGGCGGCGACGGCTCCTCCCCCCCGACCCCCTTGATGGCCGGCGGAAAGGTGGGAAGGGGGGGGGGGGGCGGGCGGCTCCTGCAGAAGGGCGGCGGAGGGGGGGCGACCCCCCCAGGCGGTGGAGGGGGGTCGGGCGACCCTAGAAGGGGGGGTTCCACCCCCCAAGGCGGTGGCGGCGGCAAAGCAACCCCCCCCGGCGGAGGAGGGGGGTCGGGCGAACCCAGCGGGGAGGGGGCGGACCTCCCAGGAGGCGGCGGCTGCGGGGAGACCCCCCCAGGCGGAGGGGGGGGGGGTCGGGCGACATCGGCAGGGAGGGGGCGGCCCGCCCTAATGGCGGCGGTAGCAGGGAGACCCCCACAGGCGGAGGGGGGGGATCGGGCGGCGGCGGCGGGGCGCTCCACGGTGGGAGAGGGTCGGTTGGATTTATCGGAGTGAGTACAGGTCCGGCACCGACGTTCGAATTCGGGTCGGGGCCTCCTATGGGGGCGGACGGGACTGGAGAGGCAGGCTGGCAGACGGTGGTGAAACGTCGGGCCGGAGGACGACGGGGGGTTCAGAACCTTGGGGCTTCTGGGAGTCGACCCATGAGAGGTACTGCTGATCCGCATCGCCGAGGGGGGAATATGGTTCGCACAGTGTCTGGTTGGCGGCCAAAGGCGACGGCGACGGAGAAGGGAAAGGATGTTGTAGTTGATGCTGGTAGACAAGCCCCGGCTACTGCTACTCCTCCAACCAGGACCCCCTCTGCGGTGCAGAGGCCTAGGTCTTGGAAGGAGGTCTGCACCCCAGTGGAGTCGCAGAGTCCGATGTCTATGGAATATGTTACCCCTATGGCGGTTGGTGGAGGACACAGGGCTTACTTCTCCGCAGAGGAAATAGCAAAGGTCGTCGATTTCTGGAAGAACACATTAGTGCTATATGTGTTAGGGAATAAGCCGTTCTTTGGACAAATCAGGGGTTACGCGGAGAGAGTCTGGAGGCCTAAGGGCAGCATGGAATTCTTCTCCCGGGAGAATGGATTCTACTATGTCAAGTTTGGGCTGGCGGAGGATGTGACCAGGATTGTTCAGGGAGGGCCATGGTCGTTCGATGGGAGACTCATTATTCTGAAAGAATGGACACCGGAGCTGAGGTGTGAGAAGGAAGTGTTGAATGCCATCCCCGTCTGGATCCGGTTTCCTGAGTTACCTGTCCAGTATTGGAGCATCCCGCTTCTCATGAGACTCGCCAGCCTCGTGGGGAAGCCGATCAAGGCAGATGAGGCCACTACTTTCCGAACTAGAATAATGTACGCCAGAGTCTTTGTGGAGATCAAGGCAGGTTCGGAGCTCCCGAGCATGCTCGAGTATCAGGTTCCATCTGGAGAGGTTCTGACGCAGGCTGTGGAGTATGATTGGGTCCCACCCATGTGTTCGAATTGCAAGTGCTTTGGACACATTACCAGTGCGTGCAACTATAAGGGGAAAGAGTCCGCCAGGCCACAGGCGGGCCAGACAGAGACATCCCGGCCGGAGTCGGTTCAGACGGAGGCACCAGAGAGGGAGGCGGCCCCTAGTCACTCGCCTGAGGAGACGGCGCCAGTGAGACACATGGAGGAAGACACGGTTATGGAGATTGATAGGAGACTGGAGACAGGATTGACATCGAGACAGGAGAGCATGCAGGGGGCGCTGGTCCCGTTCAGGCCTCAGAGGACTATGATGACTAGGGGGATGAGTGCGGCGGAGAGTAGTCAGAGGGGGGCGGAGGCCTCCACGGCACTGATGGTTTACACCAGCAGGAAGAGACACGCCCCTGCCACTCTGGAGGATATTCCTCAGATGAGGGAGATGGATGATCAGACCGAGCCCAATCCCGACTGGACACTTACTCTTAGCCAGATTCAGGCTCATCTTGCCCCTTCCTCTATGGTAAATGCAGTTCTGGAGCAGACGGATGAGACACTTCCCTCGAGTGTCGATCCAGAGGAGTTACAGGGGGACCCAACATCTTTTATTTAGATGTCGGTCCTAGCATGGAACATTAGGGGGGGTGTTCCATTGGCCGATGGAGGGAGATCAGAGGGGTGCTGAGGAGAGAGGCATGTGATATTGCTATTCTGCTGGAGACGAAGATTCGAGGGGCCGCTATGCTCTCACGTCGGACTCCGGCAACCTGGGATCACATCCATAACTTAGATCTTTGCGGTATGACAAGGATCTGGGTTAGGTGGAACACAGGTGGTTGGGTGGGGGCCCAGATTCACAAGTCTGAGCAACTCATCGGTGTTACTTTTGAGAATAAAGGTGGATTCAGATTCATTCTGGGGGATGTTTATGGGCACAACGACCGGAGACTCCGGGAGGCTCTGTGGGAGGATATTGTGCTTCTGGGTCGGATGGCGGACAACATGCATCTTCCCCTACTCATCATGGGGGACTTCAATGCTATGTTGCTTCGTCAAGAGAAGGTTGGGGGTCGGCCTGTTCCGGATCCGATTTTATATGACTTCCAGAGGTGCCTTCTTATGTCTGGCATGCGGGGGCTGGAGCGAACTGGACATATCTGGACCTGGCACAACAAGGCTACTCAGAATCGTATTGCTTGTCAGCTGGATCGGGCCTTGGGCAACAGCGAGTGGTTCAGGTGTTTCCCGAACTCGGTGGCGGAAGGTCTGGCTGCGGGTACTAGCGATCATTCTCCTATCCGGGTGGGCCTATGTGAGAGACCCGCTCTGCGGGCGAGGCCGTTCCGGTACAACAACAGCTGGTACCTTTCACCAGGTTATGAGGAGGTAGTTATGAGAGAGATGCAGCACTTTCGGGATGGCACGGCCCAATTTCGCATAGTTCACAAGCTCAAACAACTCAAGAGGGCTATCAGGGGGTGGGTGAAGACGAGACCGCGGACTACCCTGACTGAGAAGGAAGAAGAGCTGCGGGTCACTCGGGTGGCCCTCCAATCTGACATTATGAATGGGGAACTGGCGGCTAAGGAGAAGGCCCTGATTGAGGAGGTGAGCATCATGAGACTTCAGGAGGAAATCAGTGCGGCACAGAGGGCTAAATGCACCTGGCTCAAAGATGGAGACCGGTGCACCAAATTCTTTTATGATGTGATCCGCACCCGTCAGCATCGGAACAGCATCCCCAGACTTCTGAATGCTGAGGGACGTCTTGTAGGAGACCCGGTGGAGATCCAGGAGGAGGCCGTCAGATTCTACACTGACTTATATCAGCAGACGGACTACTCCAGCATGTTCCCGGCCCTGGTTACGAAGAGACTGGTGTCCCGACATGGGAACAGTCTGCTTTTGGCCCCGGTGAGGATGGAGGAGGTGGAAGATATTGTGAAGAAGGCTAATCCCAACAAAGCTCCTGGACCTGATGGCTACTCTGCGGGGTTCTTTAAGCGGCACTGGGGTGTGCTTAAGGCACCTGTTCTGGCAGCTGTTCAGGAGTTCTTTGTTGAGGGCCGGCTGCTGAAGGAGATGAACCACACGTTCCTGACTCTGGTCCCTAAGAAGGAAGGAGCGACCTCACTTGCAGACTTTAGACCCATAGCTTGCTGTAACTTCCTTTACAAGATTATCACTCATCTTATGTGCAGGCGTATGGAGGGGATTATGCAGGGTCTAGTGTCCCAGAACCAAGCAGCGTTCATCAAGGGTCGGTCGATAGCGGAGCACAGTCTGCTTGCTCACGAGATGGTGCGGGAGTTCAGCAAACCGGGGGGGATGAAGGCTTGTGTGAAGCTTGACCTTCGGAAAGCGTATGACACGGTCAATCGGGACTTCCTGTGCCACTTGATGCTTGCCATGGGGTTTGACGAGAGATGGGTTGCGAGGGTGAGGGAGTGCATCTGCTCCCCTACCTTCTCTGTCCTCATCCAGGGCACGCCACATGGTTATTTTAGTAGCAACAGGGGGTTGAGGCAGGGTGACCCCCTCTCCCCGTATCTCTTTACCTTGGTGATGGAGTACTTCACGAGTATGATGGATATAGCAGTGCATAGCGGGAGGATTGTTCCCCTCTTCCGGTTGGTGAGTCCTGTTGTATCTCATTTGATTTATGCTGATGATTTATTGGTGTTACTCCAGCCTTCCATGAGGGGTATGAGAGCGCTCTCTGACATTATGGAGGAGTTCGGGCGGCTATCAGGGCTCCAGTTAAACCGGGAGAAGAGCAGAGTCTACTTCAGCTCCCGGTGTACACTACAGGAGGAGAGAGCTTTCGCCTTAGGTGTGGACAGAGGCGAGCTTCCAGTGAAATACCTGGGGGTCCCGCTCACGGTCAACTATGCCCGCGAGCAGGATTGTCATAGCTTGGTGGACTTTGCTCAGAAGAGAGTGGAGGGCTGGCAAGCGGCGGGACTTTCATTTGGGGGACGGATTGAGTTGGTGCGGTCGGTCATTGCGGGCATCACTATGTTCTGGCTCCAGTCGATCCAGATCCCTACAGCTACTATTCGGAAGGTGGAGGCTATTTGCGCTAACTTCATCTGGAGGGGAGGGATACACGCGATATCTTGGGATCAGTTATGTCGGCCTCGGGAGGAAGGAGGAGTTGGGTTGAGGCCTCTTCATGCGGTTCGGAAGGCAGCTTGTGTGAAGATGGCCTGGAAATTCATCAAGGGAGGGTCGCTCTGGGCGGACTGGATGGCTAGCAGATACTTACGGAGGACTAACTTCTGGTCCTGCAGGATAGACAACAATTTCTCGGTCACATTCAAGGCCATCCTGAGATGTAGACCGGTACTCCAGACAGCTATCTGCAGGCGCATGAAGGATGGGACGACTACCGACCTTTGGCTAGACCCTTGGTTGGGTTCCAGATCCCTGCTCGAGATATTGGAAGGACAGCTGGACAGGGAAGCGAGAAGAGGGCTCACATGCAGCCGGATCATTAGGGACGGAGTTTGGAGGCCAGAGGGTTACCCATTTACTGGCCAGCTTGCAGCCGAGATTCACCTCATTCCCATAGACGCTGACCAGACGGAGGATTCATGGAGCTGGGCTGGCCCAGGTACGGGGGAAGGTTCAGGTCTATTCTGCTTCCGTAGCTGCTATGATTTGGTTCGGACCCACCACGACCAGGCTGAGGAGGTGGACTTCATTTGGGGCAAGGGAGTTGCACGAAAAATGCAACTATGTGCTTATCGCCTCCTCCGGGGTAGATTGATGACGAGAGACAGACTCCTCCGGTTTGGGATGCAGGTCCCGGATGCCAAATGTGTGCTATGTACTGATGCAGATGAATCTATGGGGCATCTCTTCTTTGGTTGCCCGGTGACCTGGCACATTTGGACTGAGCAATGTGCACAGCTGAGAGGAGTGGGGATGGATCGTGATATTCGGAGCATCCTCAGCTGGATCCGAGATCACAGAGGACGGGATCCCAGGTGGGCTAGAAGAGCCAGAGTCCGTTTTGCTGCGTCTGTTTGGCACATCTGGAAGGAGCGGAACAGACGTATCTTTGAGGGCTTGACTACCCCCCTATTGGAATTCTACATAATATAGAATTCGATGTATCTGTAATGGCCCCATAATAGTTTTTTGGGGCATGGAAAGTTGTGATGTTGTACTTTAATACCTTTTCCGCTATATGCGAGGAATAAATTCACCCTTATTCCAAAAAAAAAATATATATATATTAAAGTAACTTTACGCCTAGGCGTGCCTTGTTGAGCGCCTGGAGATAATTACGTTATTGTCGCTATCAAACTTTCTGTTTCCGTTAAATTGGGAACGGGGGCTGATAAGTCCCCAACTCATGTTTCGATGCACTTTTACGATCTTACCATGCAACAATATCTTGACAAAATATTTCACCTAGTAACTGAACTTAGCACTCCGCCTTTACCACTGTCATTGTAAGTGCTTCTTGATTGTATAGATGACGCCAAATTCTATTTTTGCAGGTCATTTAGTAATATGTCCAGATGAGTTGTGTAAGAGTAGCGTTGGTGCTTGTTTTCATGATTCGGGTTCTGTTTATTACCGTATATGGGTGCAGGTGTAATTGGATGTGAACTACCGTGGATTTATGTATCTTAACTTAAATGACGTGTATTAAAAGCATTGAGTGGACTACACAACCTGTTCTACACAACTTGTTGCTTAAGGAGGCTGAATGACTTTTCAGATTTCGATAGTTCTGGGACTAATTTAATCCAGGCTTTATTTCTGAGTCTCATACTTGTTAGTTGTTGCTAATATTCATGTAGTCGAACCCACAATTTTGAGATAAAGGCTTTTTTGTTGTTTAAGAAAGCTAACCTGAATTTGATCGAGCCTAAATACTACTATGGGAACCCTGATCTATGGGAACTCTGATTGCTTTACAGATGACTGACTGGTCTCAAGAATGCTTATGCTTTGCCTGATAATGGCATTTGAAGTATAGAGGGCAAATGAGAGGTAAGAAAGGCCTCTTGCACAGTTGTGCTAAGTTTAAATGTTACAAGTGTGACAAAAAGGTGGTTGTTTCCTATCCACTATTAAAGTTAATCGAAGGAAATAAAAAAAAAAGTGAAAAACAATGCAGCTGCTTCATGTATTTACTTATAACTTAATACTTAAGTTAGAAACTAAAGAGAATCACTCGAGTCACATAACTAGTGGCGGGGTGACCATTAGGTCCACTCCGTGGTAGAAGATCTGATATAATCTGGTTCGAGGATTTGCCGCCTTCTTTGCTATTCGTTTCAATATCTGCCAACCCTGTTTAAAGGAATAACTCTGCGGAAGGCAGGAACTTCCAGATTTACTGATTAAGAAGTTTTTTCCAGCTCAAGGCACCAAGGCACCGATCTTAGTTATTTATAAAGGAGAGGGAGCCCCCTATACAAATGCTTTTAGAGCAAGACTTAGAACCCGAGGAAGGGGCACATACTCCTTTAGGCTGGTTTTGGATTAATTATCACGGCTGTTTCTGCTTATTTTTCGAAAAGCACTCTCGAAAACTATTTGGTAACAACTTATCAAAAACTTTGAAAAACTAGTTCAATTTTGGGCAGCTTATGAAAGCAGACAGGAGGCTGCTTTCTAAAGCTGCTTCCGATGTTACTTTTTGGGAAAGAGCAGCAATCCCAAACCATGCCAAGTGTTGACTCGTAGAGGGCCTATGCATTGACAAAGAAACAATTGGGCTTTATGTCCACCCAACTTGCTAGAGTCGATATTCCATCTTCATAGGCCATCAAATTGCTAGTTTTTTTTAGTTTTTTTTTTTTTTTTGCTTTTGGAAATCCATATGGTTATGATGCTCTCCAAGTTAACTAAAGGTTTGCGAGCCTAATGGTTGAAACCTTTGGTACGGAAAGGGGAAATCGTGGACTATGGGGAATAGTACAACACTTATAATCTAGAGAAATGCTCTCCAAAGTTCATCTACAAAAGTAAATGTAGAAAACGTGAGATTTGTGAAAATGAGCAAAGAAATTTTGGTGGACAATACTAGTAAATGTTTGTTAGGCCCAGCACATGATATGCACTGTGGCCGTTTCACAATTGTAGCAAAATACTGGTAAATTTATCTATTTCTTAAATTGGTCGTGTTCTGTTAACGCTACACATGCATTCAACATGAGAATGATTGGAAGTTTCTTGTGCTAGGTATTAAAGACGATATCTTTCAAAATCTAATTGTTGAATCTACTAAGGAGTCGCTAAATATGGACCTTTAGTTAGATGCCCATATTACTGAAAGATACATATGGAAATTATAGAAAGACTTGTGTACTACCAAACCTTTTGAAGAGTTGATCTTCTAACTTAAAAGGACATACCATTCTGGCAATACCTTTTTCTCATGCTCGTCTATCATATGCCTAAAGGGCGTAAACAATGTACTTGAACTTTTAAGTCATAATGCATGCGTTACCAATATATTCCAGGTTATGATATCATGGTTATATACAAAAATATGTTTTTGAATGAATATGCAAAAGACACAGACTACCTGACGAGCCCATTGGTATTATTTTGAGTACAAGTGAGTTTAAAGAACAGGGTTTCCGATGGAGATGCAGTGACCAAACCTTCTGGTGCTAGTGACATTCAAGTTGCATGAATGTTCTGTGAGCATCAACTGACTCCCACTTGGTACTATATATAATAATAATTACCAAACTAAAGTTTATAGAGTTGGATGGAGGGTTCTCTTTGTGCACATGCGACCTGGAGGCTTGCTTTCTGTCCAACCTGTCCATGCCAGTGTATATCTTCAAATCAGAACCCAGTTACTATCTGTTATTTTCTGCACAAATTTATCTTCCTTTCTCTGGATACTTATGTATCCTGTTCACCAAGTATATGAAAGTACTGTTTGTAGAACACTTGAATTCCTTCTTCACATGAATGGCTACGTTACTGTTGACATTTCACCCTTCACATACTTTTGTACACGTCCTCTTCACCATGTAAGTACTGTTCATACAGGACTTGAATTCCTCCCTCTTCACATGAATGGCTACATGCCATTTCACCCTTTACAGTTGTACACACGCATTTAGAAACAAGATTTATTTTATCTTTGGATCCCTTTAAGGCTACAGGTTTGCTGCTATTGAATTATGCGATGCAGTAACTAGGAGGGTTAGTTTAACTCATAGATCTTCCCCTATGAAATGGTGATAGCTGATATTAATCAAAACACAGAATATAATATGATATTCATTACTTATTTTTAGCTTATGAGTTATGAGGACGATGCTAAGATTTACTGGGTCGCCTGGCCCTTTCTAATGAAAGGTTATGTGGCATGAAATACTCAATTGCCATTATAGTTCTGAGTCAGGGTTTGATGTTAAGACATTGCCAATGAAATCATGCTTGCTTTGGAGTCGTGCTTTGAATTGTTCCTTCACGTCTTGTGGATTTGAAATAACTAATATCGCTTTGGTCAATATTTTAGTTATAAATACAGGATTTATTGCATTAAATGGTGTACTTTCCTAACATTCTATTTTTTCTGAACCAATCATGTGACAGATGGTTGGGAAGTAACTTTCCTTTTGTCAAAAGAAAGTGAAGTGACAGTTCTTCATTTTCTCTCTTTTTGTTGTTATTGTTGTTGTTGAGATGGAAGGCAAGTCAGCAAGTAGTGGCATTTCATTTGATCATATCTTAGAATTTTGAAGTGCCAAATGAATGATGCTACAAAGTTCTGGAGGACAATTCTATTGAATATCACTCCTTTCTATTAGTGCAAAGTTACACAGTGGGAAATCAGAACTGAAAATTTGAACTGGTGTTTGTTATCACATGTGCGCCATAGGCCGAACTTCAAGAATTTGGTAGATTCTAACCTATGAACTGATTGAAGTGAAGGATATATTAGCAAGTTGACTAGATTGCCATTTATAAGCATCTTGAGCTATTAAATTTTAAATTGAATGCATATTTAAAGAGGATCAAGATCTTAAACCATTGCATTTTAAATCGAATGCTTACTTAAGAGGATCAAGAAATTCTGGTAAAAGAACACATAGTAAATGGATAAACATGTTGGTGGTGGTGGTGGCTAGAGGCATTTACATTGTTGTGGAACAAGTTAAACAATAGTTTCTATGCACATTGCCCTGATGCAGTTTGCAATTATCTTAGGAAGCAAGAGCTCTTCTTGGAAGACTGGAGTATCAAAGAGGCAATGTAGAAGCCGCTCTTCGGGTATTTGATGGCATAGACCTCCAAGCTGCCGTACAGCGTCTGCGATTTTCTCCTTCTGAGAAGCCTCCTTCAAGGAGGAGCCGCTTTCGCAGTGAATCATCTCACTCTATTTCCCAGTCCCAACATGCTGTTGGTCTCATTCTTGAAGCCATTTATTTGAAGGCATTGTGTCTTCAAAAACTTGGAAAAGCTAATGGTAAAAACTGCGCTAAGCGAAACAATATGATATTTTTTATGAACAACTTTGTCTCCATCTGTTACATTTCCCTGTACTTCCTTGAGTATGGTATGCATTCTTACCTGTTTTTAGGAAACTTTAGTTATTGGATATTGATTTGTTGGTTGTTACAGATGCGGCTCAGGAGTGCAAAAGTGTCCTTGATGTTGTTGAAAAGATGTTCCAGAATGGCATACCAGATGCTGCGTTGGACAATAAGTTACAGGAAACAGTTACCAAGGCCGTGGAACTCCTTCCAGAACTCTGGAAAGAAGCTGGGAAGTTCCAGGAAGCTCTGGCTTCATACAGACGAGCTCTTCTCACTCACTGGAATCTTGATACAGACTGCTGTGCAAGGATGCAAAAAAGATTTGCTGTGCTTTTGCTGTATGGTGGTGTGGAGGCTGGTGCACCCAGTTTGGCTGCACAAGCTGATGGTTCATATGTACCCAAGAACAATATAGAAGAAGCTATTTTACTTCTCATGATACTGTTGAGGAAATGGCACCTGGGTAGAATCCAGTGGGACCCTTCAGTTATGGAGCATTTTACTTTCGCATTGTCTATATGTGGACAGACTTCCGTATTGGCCAAGCACTTAGAAGAACTCTTACCTGGAACGTATCCCCGCTGTGAGAGGTGGAACAATTTGGCGCTCTGCTATAGTGGGGATAGACAGAAAACTGCTGCCCTGAATCTATTAAGGAAGTCCCTAAACAAACATGAAAAGCCTGATGATATATTAGCATTACTACTGGCAGCCAAAATCTGCAGTGAGGATCGTTTTCTTGCTTCTGAGGGAGTAGAATATGCTCGGAGGGCGATCACCAATGCCCAACTGGTTGATGAACATCTTAAGAGTGTAGGCCTCCGGATTTTGGGCATTTGCTTAGGAAAACAGGCTAAAGTTGTTTCCTCAGACCAGGAAAGGTCTCGTTTACAAGCTGAAGCTTTGAATTCACTGGATGAGGCAATTGTTCTTGACCGCCAAAATCCAGATCTAATATTTGACTTAGGCCTTGAATATGCTGAACAATGTAATATGAACGCTGCACTTAGATGTGCAAAAGAGTTTATTGATGCAACAGGTGGATCAGTATTGAAAGGTTGGAGATTGCTAGCTTTGGTTCTGTCAGCTCAGCAACGGTACTCTGAAGCTGAAAGTGTTACTGATGCAGCTTTAGACGAGACTACAAAGTGGGACCAAGGAGAGTTACTTAGAATTAAAGCAAAACTAAATGTAGCTCAGTCTTTACCAATGGATGCAGTGGAAGCATATCGGTTCTTGTTTGCTCTTGTTCAGGCCCGAAGAAAGTCCTTTGGATCTAGCTGGAGCTGTTCTCAGGTTAGTTCACTTCTTGTTCAATATTTTGGTGTTTTTGGGGGAGCGTATGTTTCTTTGCTTTGTTACCCTCTGTATTCAGTACCTTGCTAGTCATGAGCTTCTTGTACTGTGCCAATTGAGTGTATCATATTGAGAACATTAACCTGTAGCTTTTTTTTGGTTCAATTGCTTTAGGATCTTTAGTTTGACTCAACACTTATAGGTGTTTCCTTGTGTACTAAGTACCATTGAGTTAATTTTCAGTAGGCGTTCTACAACCTTTACATTTAATCATTGATGGTAGAAATAGCATCCATGTAATGGTGGTTGCTAGAGTGGGACGTTTTTAGTTTATGGCAAGAATTAGCAAGAATATTTGTAATTGATTCTAGGACCAATATAATCATTTCTTTATATATAGAAAGTATGATTTTAGTATTCATAATCCTATTGGGGAGCCTTCATGAAATGACACATTGGAGCTAATCACATAGGAAGTTGGTATCTGGTACGATCCCATTATATATTGTCAGAGGTCCTTTTTTGGTATGAAGTAAAGTAACTAGGTAACCTTTAATAGACTTGACTGTTGAATTTACTTTTCTTGCAGTTTTAAACTTTTAATTGTAGTTCAAAATGTAATTTAGTGTGGCCTACCTAGTGAATTTGATCCAGTTGAATTGATTGGTTACTGATACTATAATCAGAAAATGTATTACGTGAGGTTTGGTCGGTTAAAGTAGCTTTCTCTTGCTAGCAAGATCTTTCACGTTACGGGTATATCCTAGAAGTCTATATATCTTCTTACCACTCATTGCAATATGTTAAGCCTTATTTGTGTTCCTCTTTTCTGCCGTTTTGTTTGTTTGGCTAGATAGGAGAAACGTTGAAACTGAATTTTTCTTCAGTACTTGTTGACAGTCTAAAGACTCTAAACGGCTGGTGGTTGGGAGAAAAGCTAGATGGTTATGTTTATGGTTATAATTTGTTGTTTCACAAAACGTTGAATAATTTATTTGAGGTGGTAAGTTTTTGCTCTTCATATTCTGAGAAATCACAAATATATGATCCTCCAATGGTTGTCAACATCAAGTATCAGTGCTTGTTCAATAATCCTTTGCTATTATCCTAGGCCGAGGAGGACGATTTTGAAGTTTGGCAAGGTCTTGCAAATTTATACTCCAGCCTTTCCTATTGGAGAGATGCTGAGATATGCTTGGAGAAAGCAAAGGCGCTGAAACCGTTTTCTGCTGCTACACTGCAAAGTGAAGGTAAAGATCATTTATGCAATTTTAATTTCTGATCTCACTTCCTTGTGAAGCTTTTGAACTAGTCTATCAATTTCCCTTCAGCACAATATAAACCGCTGCCTAAATCAACATGATAAATTCTAGTACTCTTTTGCCATGTTTTGGAGGTCAAAATTGCACCTAATATTATACTTTCTAACCATTGACATGCAACTGTGCAAGAGAACTTACTTTTTTGCTCATCATTCATTCTTTTAGCTACAGGTTTGACCCTGCATGGTTTGTCCTCAACTTTTCATGACAGAGATTATTACATTTTATCTAAGTCGTGACTTTCCTTTTGTTGTTAGTATTTGAGTAAATGACTGTTCTTCATTAGACCATTCTTGAACTTTCGTAGTGATTAGTAAAGAAGCTTTAAGCGCTTTCCTGTATTTATTTTCATCTTATCCATTCTACTTCTCAATGTAAATTTCCAGGCTCCATGTATGAGGCTCGCGGAGAGACCCGACAAGCATTGGCGGCTTATGGGAATGCCCTGTCCATGGAATTGGATCATGTTCCTTCCAAGGTTTCGATCGGCTCCCTTCTGTGGAAGATGGGTTCCAAGTACCGTCCAGTGGCCAGAAGCTTCCTCTCTGATGCTCTAAAGCTTGAGCCAACCAATAGGATGGCCTGGTATTTCCTTGGTATGATTCACAGAGATGATGGGAGGTTGGCTGATGCAGCTGGCTGCTTCCAAGCTGCATCGGTGCTGGAAGAGTCGGATCCTATAGAGAGTTTTAGCACTATTTCGTGATCTTTATGTCCTCCTTTGTTTCTTTCATATATGAAAAGCATGAAGTGACCATCATATTGTGTAGAAAGTTCGATCTATATCAAGTATCCAAACATTTTTTTATGTTTTATTTTGCTCAGCAATTAACTGAGCTATATGGATAATTTTGATTGGGGTTGTAGAGCATTTAATGGAACAGTGGTGGTGTAGAATATATGTATATGTTGGTGCATTGCATATTGTTTTGTTTATCAAAAAACGAAAAAAAAGGAGCTCAGCGGGAACGATGGTTATGCTCTCCTTGCTTATGCTTGCAGTCCTGGCTGATACTGCTAGAAGTGATGGAGTTCTCTCATCATGCAAAGTTATCTTTAGGGTTCTTATATTATATATCTGATGTTCTGTGTATGATATTTTGATTTATGCTTCTGTTTTCTGAATCCTGGAATTTAAGGTAGTGTGAACCCAGAGAGTTTTTTCATGAATCATGGCATTCCGCCGAGTACATGTTAGGGTCATCAGACCAGTAACTTTGCTAACTCCCTTTGAAGTCACAGATGGACTCTTATTTTTCCTAACAATATATTTGTACTCGTTTTCAAAATTTTTAAGGGTAAGTGCTCTGATCTCCAGTGTTCCATTATTAGGGGCAAACAGACGATTTATTTGGTAATGGCAGTTTATATATATATATATATATATATATATATATATATATATATATATATGAGAGCGG
>JANAVB010033219.1:5238894-5341394 GCA_029216955.1 Iris pallida | reverse complement strand
TTGTTGTACAAACATATATAAAATTGAATTCAACGAAGAACAAATAAGCTTCTAAACGAGCTCCTAAACGAGCTTCTAAACGAGCCAGCTTGCAAGCTCATAAACGAGCCAGCTCGTGAGCTCAAACGAGCCGAGTACTCCCAAGCTTGAGCTTGGCACGTTATTAAACGAGCTCGAAAATGAAGCTTGAACTCAACTTGTTTACTAAACGAGCCAAGCTCAAACGAGCTTTTATCGAGCCGAGCTTCGAGCAGCTCGCAAACAGCTTGGCTCATTTGCAGCCTAAGGTATCACTAACTACCTAATGAATCTAAAAATAATTATTATGCTTTGGTAGGATTTCCACTTTAAGTCTTCCACTGGAGCAATGATGCATGGGCTGTTGACCAATCTTTCTAAAAGAGTGCATCTCCATACACATTAGCCTTGTATTTCTCACACAGCAAGAGCAAATGGTTGAAAGACAAAATCATATTAGCTTTTCGATTCTCATACTGCAATAGAAGAAATCCAGGACCGCAACCGCAAATGCTGCTTCACAAAACCATTGACAGGGACAGCAAAATGGATCATGACAAATTACATACATACATAATATTATGTTCTTTTGCATGCATCAACGTTCCAATAAATTTGTATCTATTGTCATCATCATCCATCACTACAAAATTTATTAATTGCAAAATTTGGCCAAATTGATACATTTGATAGTGTTTTTATACTTAGCATCCAGTTAACAATATTTCCGACGAGGATCTTTCCTTAAATGACTTGAAGACATCAAAACTCATGGTAGAAAAGCTATTGATTGCAAAATAAACATTGAATTACTTTGTAAGCATTAAAATACTAAAATATATTACAAAAAAGAAAGAACCAAGAAATAAGACAAGCACACTGTTAATGATCCTCGCCGGGTGCCCCGTAAAAGTTTTAAAAAAAGTAGTTGTGAAGTGCTCTAAATGCGCCTCGAAAGTAGATGTGAGACGCACGAGATACATGCCTAAGTGAATGAGCCTCGTCTTATAAAAAAAGTTGGGAGGATATAGTCACGGAAACACCATTATATTCTGATGATGCGAAGGCAGACGAGCAAAGGTGGATGATGAGAATATCAATCCCAACATAACCCCAACATGATCCATAAAGACTAGCATTGAGAAGATCACGACGTCCATGTAAGCACTATTCATATATGGTTTCGAAGACATAATTACCGAAAATGTGGCTGACTGAATTTTATCCAACTCGTCGAATTCGTTTTCGTTGGTTGAATCCCCGAAATGTCGAGTGAAAATAAATGCCCATATGTTATCTTTCAACAATCCTTACCTCCTGGTGAGTGTTAAGGAAGCTATTAGACAAAAAATCTATAGATTATACACAGAAGAGATGAATATAACTTCGAAAAAAAATCATACGTGAAACTTAATTGAGCTACGCCTAACGAGAAAAGAGTTATTGGCTGCAAATTGATATTTAGGGAAAAAGAAAAGAAACAAACAATAGTAATAAACTAAAGACAGTCTAAAGGTGCTTAATGGCATTTGTAACCATTTTTAGAAAGTAACTTAGTTCAATACAAATCAAGCTTGAAATTGTTGTGGCTTAGGTTTCAGCAAAGAGCGCGAAGAATGAGTTTCGTGATCGATCGGAAAAACCTGAGAGAATCCAGTCACAAACGGGTCGGAATCGGATTGCTATTATATTTGATTCTATTTTCCTAGTCCCATAAATAGTCGTTCGTTGTAGAACTGTGTTGTAAGAACCAGATTAGACCGACAGTTGAACCGGATCTAACCGGTTTACGTCGAAATATCATTCCTATCTTATCTTTTCAAAAAAATCAATTTTTTTTTCAAAATTGAAGTACAACCAGTATACCAGCCGAAACTAGTTCACAAGTGAACCAGCCAATTTTAATTATTTAAAAAAAATTATTATAAATTATCGTTCACAATTTGGACTATTTACGCTTAGTTTGATGTTGATAAACCTTTTTTTTTTTGAAAACAATGTTAATAAACCTTATAGTTGTAAAATTGAACCTATTAAGAATCAAAATCAAACCAAACAAAAAAATAAATATAAACATCTTGTCTACCTGAACTTCGATTGAACCTGATTGAAACTGGTCCGACCTACGCCCAAAAAATTCGATTCCAGAGGGAAAAAAAAAAAAAAACCCTCTCGTTCCTCCTTCACGTGGAGACTTTTTGCTCGAACTCTTGGCATGAAAATTCCGAAATAAGTAGTAGGATGTTGCTAACGCACACCATGAACAATTTTGGTGTTTTATTAAAAACTTCTCTATTTCCATTAATCATTGTTATAAGTATATACATAATTCTCACACCACACGCACTACACATCAAAAAGGAGAGAACTGCAACTCCCAACGAAGAAAGAAAGAAACCTAGGTATTTATAATCCCACGGAACAGTCTTTTATTAAACCCTTCTCTATTTCCATTAATCATTGTTATAAGTATATACATAATTCTCACACCACACGCACTGCACATCAAAAAGGAGAGAACTGCAACTCCCAACAAAGAAAGTAAGAAAGAAACCTAGGTATTTATAATCCCACGGAACAGTCTTTAATTAGAAGCTCAAGCAGCAGACGGGGCCTTGATGAAGTTGACAGCACCGGCCACCGTGAGCGCGGCCTTGAGTCCCACCGCCGGCTCGATGTCGGCAGCAGGCACGGGAGTCGAAGTCGGCCTTGGGCCCTTGTAGTCCAAGGAGGAGTCGTTGTACACGTCCCACCACTTCTTCACCAGCATCTTGATGTCCTCCCTGTCCATGTTGTCCTCCTTCCCCGTGTACCTCCATGGCTTCGACCCCTGAGGATTTCCATATCGACCCCATATTGGTTAGTCACAAATCGCGACTGTCAACATTCTGATGATCTTTTTAATATGTTTTCATGTCAAAATTTTGTCAATATGAGGACTGCCAAAAGTTTGTCCTTGGTAATTCTTGTATTATCCTCAAATTTTGCCTTGATTAATTTTAGTTACGTTATTTAATATTCCAAGAAAGTACATGAGATATGGTTTTATGAACTTTGTTATGCCTAAAATCCAATGCTTACAATTTTCTTACAATCATAACGTGTCATGCTTCGATTAGAGGAGAAAAAATAGTGGGGGCCGGATGGATCCGGTGGAACCCATATGTAAGGGATGGATGGAAAAGACATTGTAAGAAGGCCGTAAGAAATTGGTTGTAGACTTAGAATTTTCCTATGTTTTACAGTGTTCTCCCCTAAACGAAAACTGCAGCGTCATGAAACGCGGACAGACACGACACAGCGGCAATTTTCGTAGTGTCCAAGTGTATACTCACCGCAGCACAGTAGTGGACGACCTTGACCTTGTCGAGCTCGACGTTCTCCGGGTGCCTCCAAAGCATTGCCAGCACCAGGTTGTACACCAGCGGGATAGGCTGGTAAATATCCTTGAAGAACATGTTGAGGAAGTCCTAAAACCCCAAAGAAAACACAAAATACTATAGATGTCAGCACCACCCACTGATTAAAAACGACGACAATTAGTAATGTGTCTGTAGAGTAAGGACCTGCTCGGCGAAGGGCGTGGTGGGAGCGACCTGGAGCGTCTCGAGGAGCGACTCGCGGGTCGCGATGCTGGGCTCGAAGACGAACATGCCGGCGTTGAAGTAGAGGGACGGCGGAGGCCCCATCTCCTCCGCGGGCCACCTCACCTTGTCGGGGCACTGCTGGCAGTACCCGATCCTGTACTGCGGAGTGTGGCTCCACGTCTTCTCGCAGAAGCAGTCCATCACCGCGTAGAGCTTCCCGTCGGGGAGGTCGAAGAGCTCGTCGATGTTCGCGTACACCTGGATATCCGCGTCCAGGTAGATCATCTTGCTATACTCCACAAACTGCACCCAACAGTATTGTCAACCGATGTTTTAAAAACCGGACCCGATATCGACACTCGGTCGAACCGGTCCAACTGATGGATAATTCGAGTTGAATCAGTGATATAGATTTACAATCTTATAAATAGTACAAAACTATGTATATTTTTAACTATTACAATGAGACTTAGAATCGACTAAACTATGTATATTTTTACTATTATAATGATACTTAGAACCGACTAAAGAATGAGCCGACCAAGTCTTATGTAGATCTCTCTCTCATTAAATATATAAAAAAAAATTACAATCTTCCTTATATCACATATGTATTTTCTCTAATTAAAAAAATAAAATTCTAAAATTATTCGAACTACCTTAAAGCTGAACATATAATAAATATCATAAAATATATTTAATATTCAAATTATATTTAAATAAAGTATATAATATTATCTAACTTAAAAACACGTCGGATATTATAAAATTTTATTATAATAAAACCTCACTAAAATATATTTAAAAAAATTAATACATTTTAAAATTTTGTCTAATTTTTAAAAATATAATAGGCTATTTGTCATGGGCAACCCATGTCAGCTTAACTAAGTACTTACTTAAAAGTTCCACATATTTACTATAGTAATATTGGTAAGTAAGTAAACACGTCAAGTTAAGTAAGTAAACACGTCAAGTTTGATTGCATGTAAAAATTCAAAAAACATAAGTAAAAAAAAAAAATCAAATCAAATCGGTTCAAACGCGACCGATCATTCGACCCCGTATGTTCGATCCGAATTTTATTCGACAATAGAAAGTGTAAAGGGTCTAAATTCCCTAGCACAGTGGTAGTAGAACGGACATCGGAAGGAGCTCAGGAATCAAGCCCACAATTGTGTGCGAGTGGGATTTCAAAAATAATAATAAATCTGAGGGTATTTTCGTCACATCAAGCATGCATGCAAGTCACGTGGAAAGTTTGAATATTCACTCGTCAAATGCTCCACCAAACAGCAAAGTAATATACGGAGGTAAGCTTACCCCCCAGATGCGAAGCTTGGAGTAGTTGATGACATAGTATGCCATGGCGAACTGCGTCTGGTTCTCCGGCGGATACACCGGCTCGATCTCCCGGACGAAGCAGCCCTGCGATTCCAGCAGCCGGCGGTGGCTCGCCGGAACATCAGGAAGCACCGCGACAACGAGCGGGTAGGCAGACCCCACCTTCCTCAGCCCCTTGGCGAGCCCCACCGCCCCCTTCACGTAGTCGCCGTCTCCGGCCAAGAACGTCACGTACGCCCGCTTCGGCAGGGTCACCGCCGGCTTCAGTTGCCCGGAGGTGACGACACCCGCAGCTGCAATCTCCGGTGCCATTCGAACAAGCGAGAGAAGTGTAGGACTTGGAAAGTGGAGGTTCTTTGGCTTGAATTTCGTTGGAGCAACAATTTTTTTTTTTTCTTCTTCTTCTTCTTCGCTGGCGGTGGTGTGTTGAGAAGCGAGGTTGGTGCTGCTTAAATAAGCGAGGGAAAGTGAGAGAAACTAGGGGGGAGGTTGGGACACGTGTACGGTCGCAATTGACAGAGTTGGTCAAAGAAACTTCGGGACAGAGCTAGAACTCCCACGCACTTCCTTAGGATTCTTAAAATGTTCCGCCGGCACAGCATACCTGCATGTTCCCGCACACGCCGAGCGCGTGGGCGCGTGCCACGTGTTGGTGGGGCGAGACAAAAAGAAGAAAGAAAAGCAGTTGGCTTTCCGCACCGGTATCCTCCTCCCGACACGCGTCGAGTCCAGGGGCTTCCGCGCCCTTCTGGGAAAGTGACGTGGCGTCCGCCGCTTAAGAAACGATAGCTTGGTCGTCAAGCTAACTTACTCGAAGGTTTAGCGAAAATTAGTAATGGCGGTGACCGGACCGCGGATGTGGATCAGTGGGGCCCAGCTTTTGGAATATTCCTCCTGAACTTTTTGGGATCCAGGCACCGCCGGGGGAATTAGGAGCTGACAACACTCCCGTACCTATCGCTTTCACAAAGATTCATTCGGAAATTTTGAGTATGGGAACCCTCCTATAGTTGGACTATGAGTGTAAATGAAAAAAAATGTTCAGATTTGAGAAAGTTGTGTGGAGGGAGTTGGAATTGAAGTAGTTTGAATCGGTTTGGTCGGCAGTTTGGACTTTGGAGCGAAGATTTAGGAGGGTCGGTGGGATTGAGAGGGGTTGAGTAGTGGTAACATTTTGCTTTTTTTTAGAGCTTTCTTTAGAGCACTGAGAAATCTATGTTTGATTTGTCGGTTCAAAACTAGAAGACTTTGAACAGTTGGTTCAACCATAAACGTGAGGTCACTTGGACTGGTATGCATTCGATATTTGATGCCGAGTCATTGTTGCTATAAGAATTCATATTCGAGTCATATAATCAGTTACGTGAGTTCTTGCATGTGCCAGACATTAATATCTAAGTGCTGGTGACACTAGGAAGCCGACTATTTATATATGGTGTTTGCTAATCGGAGAATGGTGATCTTGGATGATATCATTAGAGGGGATTTATGGTTCCCATTTATAATGCAACCATTATTTCTGATTGTCAAGAGCACAAAAAAAAAATTTAGGATTATTTACACTACAAAAAAATAACTTTTCTTGAAGAATTTTTTCCCGTCAAGAAATAATTTTTTTGAGAGGTTCTGGATCCGTCATCTAGACCATAGTTGAGAAAAGGTCATCTAGACCACAGTCGAGAAAAGTCCTATTTTTTGACGTGTTCTGATTTTGTTATCTTGGCGGTTGTAAACCGTAAGTAAAAAAAATTTCTTGATAGTTTTTAGCCGTCAAGATAGATAGAAACTTTTCTTGACTCTATCCTACATGACGGACAAAACTTATCAATAAAACCATTTCTTGACGGGTAAAAAATCGTCAAAAAAATATAACACCACAAACAACCAACAACATCCAAATAACCAAAGTATGGTTTCTGTACATCTTAAACATTCAAAACCTATTTACACAAGTAAACTAAAACAAACATCTGAATCCAGAGCACATCCCTCACATCATAGTATGACATTCATTTTTCATGTAGTTTCTGAGAGAACAAGAGAACTAGATTTAACCAATATGTGTGTTTGTACAAACCGATATCAATTGTATCAGAGAACAAGAATTTATTTTTTTTAGCATATATCAACTGTATCAAATAACAAATTTTAAAGTCCGAGCTCTCTAACCTAGTGGTATTAGAGTGGACATCCGGAGGGGCCGGCAAGGTTCGAGTCCCCAATTGTGTGTGTGCGTGTGATTTCAAAAAAACAAAAACAAAACAAAAAAGGAAAACAAATTTTAAAGAAAATGGGCATATATATATATATTACTAGAAAAGTATCAGAGTATATCAAGTGCACCAGTGTGTCTGGTTTTATCAAATTGATATCAACTATATCAGATATTAATAAATTATATACTTCTTCAAGGTAACAGTTTTCATGTGGATTGAACCTCGACAGCATTAGACAGTCTGATAGACTAAGATAATGTAGAGCATCATATTTAAGGATCCATGTCTGATGTCATTCCTAGAAAAGCATGTGAACCCTCCTATAGTTGGACTATGAGTGTAAATGAAAAAAAAAATGTACAGATTTGAGAAAGTTCTGTGGAGAGAGTTGGAATTAATTGAAGTAGTTTGAAACGGACTTGGTCGGCAGTTTGGAGCGATGATTTAGGATTGGGTCGGTGGGATTGAGAGGGTTTGAGTCTTACGTGGTAAAATTTTGTTTTTTTTAGAGCTTTCTTTAGTGCATTGAGAAATCTATGTTTGATTTGTCGGTTCAAAATTAGAAGACTTTGAACGGTTGGTTCAACCATAAACGTGAGGTCACTTGGACTGGTATGCATTCGATATTGATGCCGCGTCATTGTTGCTATAGGAATTCATATTCGAGTCATGGAATCAGTTCCGTGAGTCATGAATGTGCCAGACATTAATATCTAAGTGCTGGTGACACTGGAAGCCGACTATTTATATATGGTGTTTGCTAATCGGAGAATGGCGATCTTGGATGATACCATTTGAGGGGATCTATGGCCAATTTTGTTCCCATTTATAATACAGAAAATTTATTGTACCAAAATTAATTTTTTATAAGCTAGAGTAAACGAAACAAATATCTAAATTTTAACTGGAACGGAAAAGTCTGCCAACTTAGTTGGAAAAAAATACATAGTATATAAAGTAATCGAAAGTTGGATTTTCGCCAACACAGTTGGCGGAAAATCGGTTCGGTGGTTGGTTTGGTTTTTAATGGTTTGTTTAATTTGGTTTGTTTTAAATATGTTTTTTTTTTGTTTGATTGATTTGTTCATTTTTCGTTTCGTTTGATTTAATTTTTTTAGCTTGGTTAATCTATTTGGTAATTTATTATTATCTATACTAATATGTATAATTAGAAAAATTATTAGTCAATATATTCATTTGTATATATTACTTTGTATATATTAATTTTTATATATACTTATTTGTATTAATAATAATATATACGAATAAATATATTAGTATAGATAATAATAACAAATTTAGGTTCAGATGTTCTAATTTAAAAAAAATTTTACTTTAAATTTAAGTTCTACTAGATAAGTTTAAATTTTGATCTTATAATATTAATTTTATATTATAATTATTATAGTTTTGAAAAAAATTAAAAGTCATATAAAATTTTCGCTTAGCTATAAAAAAAGCTTAAAATCTTTTCTTATGAGTTTTAATTTAAAATGTTGGATAAATAAATAAAATTGAAATGTGGATATGTTTGCAAAAACAAAAAGTTTATTCCAAACTTGAAAAAAGAATAGTACAAAGTACAATGAATTCTGGAGAAGTACAAGTGTAGGAATCTGATCAGAAGACGACCACTTTATCCCTTGGACTATGTGAACTTGAAGACTGTAGCCTCTGGAGAATACAACAGCAATTTTGTAAGAGTTCTTGATCTCTGTGCGTATGTATCTGATGATTTCACAATGATTGGAAACTCTATTTATAGAGTTCAAGAAATAACTGTTTTAGCAGTTATTCTGATGTGCGCGAGACTAGATTGTGCCACATTGGGTTGCGCCAACCTCCTGTTGCGCCAACTTTCATTCAGTTGTTAAGTCGTGTACTAACTGTATTTAGACGCGTGGCATCATGTGATTGAGATACGCGTGGTCGTGTACAGGATAGTAGACACGTCTTGAGAGATTAGTGGCATGTGCGCCACGTCATCCTACTTTAGAATGTAAGTTGTCTCAACTTCATCAGATTGCGCGAGCTTCGGTCATCTGTGCCTGATTGAGCCGCGCCTAGACACGTGGCAGCTTTTGAGCCGAAGTCATTCAGATTGCGTCTAGACGCAACTAAAGATTTTGTCTGGATTGCGCCTAGGCGCTACTTACGAAGTGTACAGGACAACTGTCTACCAACTCTCCTTGAACGGCACAATTCACGGGATTCGAAGAGATTTTTCTCGTTCACTGTGGTGTTAGTGCTGTCAAGTAATGATGGCCATTAATGTCAGACGCCACGTAGATTTTAGCGCAATAAGACTGGGCGCAGTCTGATATCAGGCGCAACCTGATCAGTGGTGCAGCTTGTTCTCTGAGCTTCATATCAGTGGCGCAACCTGATCTTTGGGGCGCAACTTGATCACTGATTTGTATGTTCAGGACGCAACTTGATTTTTAGGCCCTACAAGATCCCCTTCAAAGTTTTCAAAACTTAAAAAACGTTTCAAAGTTTTGAAATACTTTGAATTTAGAAAATTTTTGACTGAGTCAAGTTGCGCCAGTTAACAACTGGTCATCACAATTAAATCTCTTTCTCGAAAACACAAAACTTCTTCTTCGTCTTCCCAAGTTTCATTGATGACTTCAGTTTCCCATGAGGAATATGAAGAGTCATTTTGTTGATATATATGTAGTAGTTGATCTTTATGCTTTATTCTTCACTTCTGTTCTTCAATGGCCTCCAAGAAGGAAGAGATGGAGACAAATGCTGACACTACAATCAAGTCCCCTGAAGCGGGACATGATGTTGCGCCGTCGACTTATTTATTGGAGGCTGACCCAGCATTGAGGGCGGTGAACTTTTTAGACTGTTTCGATTTAAACCCGACAGTCTTCAATCGCTCGAGTAGTGGGCCATCCTCTGAAGAGCACAGCGATTCGGAGGGATTCCCTAATCTGATGCGTCGCTCGGGGATACACAACATGCAGGAATTGGATGCCGCCCTTCGTCAGATCGATGAAGGCAAGAACAAAGAATAATATTTAGGCGTGCCAAAAATTCTATTCTCTTTTCTTGTGTCCTTGTCTGTAGGGGTCCACCCATCTTTATGCAAATGAAATTTAAAATTTCTGATATGTTGTGTGGCTGTGATTTTGAATAGCACACGAGATCGTGTGCCTTTGGCTAATTATTTGTTTACTGTTTCATTGAGAGACACATGGCAGCCATCATGTGGTCTTAAGCGCCTATTGTTTAGTTCTTTCCCAAAATAGGCTCCTAGAATGACGCGTCCATTTTCCTTCTTCAGTACTTTAAAAAGGATAGCCAAAACGAAAGAGCCATTCATACTTTCTCAAAACAAATGGCTTTTCACAAGGTCTTACTATTCATTAGTTCACTTGCGCCACTTCATCCCAACGTTATTCGTTTGCATGCTGTGCCTTCAAAAATTGGTAAGTCTCGAAGAAGAATCAATGGTATGAATATTCTTCTTTCGTACCACTTTTGAAGATAAGTATTGATCTGCATATTGTAGACACTGTTGATATACGCTAACTATTTCTGAGAATAGGCGCGCACTGTGATCCAGTACTTAGTCTCGATCATAGACGCGTATTGTTGACATGCGCCAGTGTGATCAACTCGCACTGTGGAGATATACGCCTATTGATCGGCACACATTTTCGATATGCACCTGTTTGATCAGTATGCAGTGCTGATGTACGCCTGTTGATAGACGCACACTGCTGGTTTGTGCCTGTTGATAAGCGCGCATTGTTTGATAGATTCTGCTAACTTTTCCTGTTTTGTTAATATTTGCAGGGATTCAGCTAGCAAGCTTCTTCAAGACTGGCATTGGTGATTTAGATATTGCAGAGGGCATTCTTCTGACACTCACATCAGACAGCTCATGTGGTTCTGACACTCAAATCAGACAGCTCAAAACTCTTCATGTTTAAAAAAGGTCTTCCTCAGATGGTAGAAAGAGCCTACATACATGAGAGTTGGATGGTGGTGACGTAGAACTAGGAATTGTATCACAAGGGTGATTACGTTCCTAGTTCCCCTGGCGGGTCGTCTTCTCTCCACCAGTTGTATTGACAGCAGCTCATCTTTGGGCTGCTGCACTCTGGGGTTCTCCTCTCGTCTTTCTGAGAGAGAAGACCAGAGTTGATTCCATTGTCTGGCTCGTTGCTTCAGGTCGAGACGACAAGGAATTGCCACCAACAAATAAGAAGATCCAAAGATGTAATAGACCTTCATTATCAATGGAAAGATCCAAAGATGTAATAGACCTTCATTAGAATAAAAATTAGAGATGTAATAGATTTTTATCAAGATGTATCTATACTTTTTTTTAAAGAAGGAATAAAGAAATGATTGTCTCATTATTCACCTTTTTATAATTCAATTTTGATATACTGACATAGATAACAAAATGCGAAGAGAATACGAATGTGGCAAGTTGTTTGACGTGGCTATTTGGAATTCAGAGACATGGATTCTCATTATGATAAATGAATGAGTAATCGGTCACTTCGATTTTTTAAGGGAGAGACATTGAATGAATGAATGGTCGTTCAAACTTTCGAAGAAAAGAATAAATGAGTGAATAATCACGTCAGTTTCAGAGAAGGAACAATGAATGGTCAGTTATAAATGAATGAACAGTTATAAATGAACGAACAGTTGTGCTTCTTTCCAAAAGTTGTATCAGTTCTCGAGGCTGATTATCTATTTGTTTTGCCTATAAATAGAACAAAACTTTTGTAGATATTGTCAATCGCTTTACCTTCTGTACGAAAATATCTTCCAAAGATTTACTTGCTCCGAAGATCGAAGAAGAAATCGAGATGCCCCCTACTGAGCATCCCGTGCCTTCTCGAAAAGAAAGAGGCGAAGGCTCAACTGTTCCTCCTGCACCAGGACATGATTTGATCTCCAAGTTAGTGGAACCTGGGAAGACTGTCGAAGAAGAGGCATTGAGGATGGCTGCCTATAAGTTTCTTGTGAGTTCAGACAATGAGATGTTTGAACTGTTGGCAAACTATGTATTTAATCATGAAGGATCAGGGCCTCCTCCCCGTCCTTAATATTTATGTAATTCCATGAATAAAATGAACTTTTATTTACATCATGTTTCTGAAATAAAGTATGTTTTGTCTTTATACATAATATTTCTTAAGAAACTTGCCATTGATAGGCATCATAGCAACTCTGCCATCCATATCTGTTAATTGATAGGCTCCATTAGAGAAGACTTTATTTACCATATACGGCCCTTTCCATTTTGTCTCGAACTTGCCTTTGCTCATATGTTTCATAGTCATAGGATGTCTGAATATAAGAACTAACTCGCCTTCTTGAATTGTCCGTACTCTAACTTTACGATTGAAAGCTTTTGAGATCTGGGCTTGATAAAGTTCAATATGCTGTTGAGCCAGTAACCTTTTCTCGTCGAGCGCCTCCAACTCTTGAAGCCGAAGACGATCATTGTTTTCTGTAGTAAGTTCGTTAGCAATAGCGATCCTCAATGATATAATTTGAATTTCCAGGGGTAGGACAGCTTCACATCCATATACTAGAGAAAAAGGTGTGCAACCTGTAGGATTACGGACAATAGTACGATATGCCCATAAACATTCTCCAAGTTTATCACTCAAATTACGTTTTTTGATAGAGACAAACTTTTTAAAGAGGTTGATAATGGTCTTATTGAATGCTTCAGCTAAGCCGTTAGCTGCAGGATTATATATAGGCTGTTGAGGCAACATTATTGATTCTGTTGTCATCATAGAACCTATTAAACTTTTGGCTGATGAATTGCGATCCATTATTATGGATGATTCGGCGAGGGACACCAAACCTGTATATCACATGATGTTTGATGAAGTTGATGACACTACTAGTTTTTATTTCAACCAAAGATATAGCTTCTGCCCACTTGAAGAAATAATCGGTTATAGCTAAGATGAACCGATGTCCTTTAAATGAAGGAGGATTGATAGGGCCAATTATATCCATGCCCCAAGCTTCAAAATGCCATCAGACAGCAGTCGGATGAAGAAATTTTGATGGTTGGTGAATGAAATCGGCATGAATTTAACATGCACGACATTTTCTTCCATAGTCAATAGCATCTGATACCATAGAGGGCCAGTAGTAGCCCATACGTCGAATATGATCCTGTAGTTTAGGACCAGGCTAATGTGCTCCACAAACACCATCATGAGCTTCACGTAATATCTGCTTTGCTTCATCACCAGCGAGACAACTCAAGAGTAATCCATCAAAAGTTCTTCGATAGAGTGTTTTAGTAGTATGATTATAATAGAATCGAAGCGATCGACGACGGATACTTGTAGCTTCTTTAGGATCGTCTGATAAGATGTCATGTACTGCAAAATCAATGAAAGGTGCTCTTCAGTCCTCGCAAGTGACGTTGACTTCAGTCAGGTTGCTGAATTCAATGTTGTGGTTGTAATGATCATTGTTCGTATTACGTATTTTGGTATACGTGTACGTATTTAGACCCGTATTGTATGTCTCCTTGTTTGGTTCGGCCCGACTTGACTTGGTTCGGCTTGGTTTTGCATAGTTCGATTTTGCTTGATTTTATGTGAACCAAACCACTCCCACCTACCACCACCTTCTTCATTTATATTCCACCAAATATTTCTCTCTCCTCATTAACTATTCTTCTTCCCTACCATTACTTCTCCACCAACCTGAGAGTGGAAGGTTTAGGCAAGTGCACCTTGCTTCATGGAGGAATCTCATTTTTTTTGGTTCCATTGTCTTCCTCATGTATTTCTAACCCACTTTAGTACTTAGCATTTTTCATTTCCATGGTTAAATTCTTGTAAATCTAGCTTTGTGGTATATTCGGTTTCCAGGAGTTTTGATCTATCAAACTTGCATATTTTTGCTAGTTGATGGTTCCATGTTGTAGAAAATTTTATTTTACCCAAATTTGACCTACGGGAGCCTGGATTTGGGTTCCTATTGTGGTTTGGAGGAGCATGGAGGCCATGGTATTTTTCATGGACATGTTCTCTGTGGGAACCATTAGTTGCACTCTGAGCCGCATGAGCATTAATAATTGCATAGCCAATCAATTGCTGAGCCGCATGGCTACTGTTCATTGTTAGCCGCATGGCCCATTTGCATGCATTAGTATTTAAATAATTGCATGCATCAGCATCGCTTACATATTCATGGCCGCATGGCCATTCACTAAATGAGCCGCATGGCCTTTGAAATGCTGGCATGCTTGTATATTTAAATCATATATATTTTATGTAATTAATTGCAGGCATTAATGGCATTAGCAAGCATTAATGGCATGTCAGGTGCTTGCTTGCAATTAATGGCATGCATTAATGGCATTAGCAAGCATATATATATATTTTATGATGGCAGGAGCTTGCTTGCCATAAATTGCATGGCTTTAGCATAAAAAAATGCTTGGCCGCATGCTTGCATGCATGGCCCAAGCAATTGTTATTAATTGCTTACGTAAAATGCATCAGCATTTTTTGCTTGCAAATGCAAGCTTAGCTGGCCGCATGGAGTTCTTAAGCTGGCCGCATGGGAATTCGTAAGCTGGCCGCATAGGAATTCTTTAGCTAGCCGCATATGGTTACATATTTAATATGTATTGCATGCAAGCATCAGCTTGCATATATGAGCCGCATATGGTTACATATTTAATTTGCTTGCATGCAAGCCTCAGCTTGCACATATGAGCCGCATATTTACATATTTAATTTGCATGCATGCAAGCAGTAGCTTGCATGCCTATATATTTTGGCCGCATGAGCACTTGTTGCTTGGCCATTTAATTAAATAGTCAGCCGCATGGCCACTATTTATATGTTAGCCGCATGGCCACTATTTAATTCATGGCCGCATGGCCTATATATTTTTGGCCGCATATGCACTGTTGCATGGCTCCATTTATATACTGACCGCATATGCTCGCCCCCTCCATAAATTGTATGGCTCCATAATATTTGTGGCCGTATGGCCTTAGCATTTATATACTGGCCGCATGAAATTTTCCTGAGCCGCATTAGTCCACGTCCTTGCCCCAGCTAATATTTAATTAAACACATGTATGCTTGTACCATATTAATTATTCTCTGACACGATAGTGATCCGTGGTGGCACAATTTTAACAAATGACATGACATGATAGTGGCCCGACGTAGCGCACTCCTGACAGTGAACATGATATGACAAGATTGAATGATATGGACACCGTGGATGATTGTGTTTGTACAATTGAACCGGTAATGTTTGCATCATGTCTAGGACAGGGATCCCTGAGTACCACGGTCAGGGGTACCTACTGTAAATGGCTAAGGCTAATAACTAGAATAATTCAGTAGTCATGAGAGATTTCCCCAGTTACAGGCGATCCCGTTATCCCGACCACCATTGTGGACTTGCTGCCTGCCGACGAGTAGGGCACAAGTCTAGATTCACTGATGTATGGAAAAGAACGAGGTACTGCTTAATGAACCCAAGTCGCCTGGATAACCTGGATTAGCTGCAGGGCTTGTGGCTGGAGGAACATCTCACTGCATGTTGCTAGTAACTAAGGCTTGTGATAACCCTAGAAAGCCGTAGTCACTGATTGGCCGGGAGCGATTGTATGGTGTAGTTTCAGTGCTTGATTATTGCACGCTTAATCGCAAGATTGTCACTTTCAACAATAAAGATCAGGGGCTAAGTTTTATTCTGATGAAGGATTACAACCCCGGTCCTTGTTTGGTTTAAGGGTTGTAACTTGGCTCCCGGAACAGTTCTGATTCCTCTCTTCGTTTATTGTCTTATTGTACCCCACGCCATGCTTGTAATGTTTCACCTTACCAACAAGATTTGGAGACGGAGTTCTATTCAGGTGAAGGGTTACAACCCCGGTCCTTGTTTGGTTTAAGGGTTGTGACCTGGCTACTTGAGTGGTTCCCTCGTACTCTATTATGACTGTTGTTATTCTTTTATTATCAAGCTCTTTTGTAACTGCTTTAATATTTATGTCTGATGTGCTGGTTTTAGTTCTTAAGTGAAGCCTCCTTTGTGGCACTTGCTCTTTCTGGGATCTGACCCAGCTGGTTTTGTATGGCCATATTTCGGAGCAGCTCCAGAGGATCTAGCGACTTTCCAGCCCGATGGTGACCACCAGGCGTAACCAGGGCAACGAGTGGGTTTATTTTTGGCTCTCCCACTCTATTATAAAATTCTTATTTTGAGGCGTTTAGCCGGCGGGCACCTGTTAGCTCGTATTGCATACCTTATTACTGTTTGCCTACGGGCTGTAACATGATTGACAGATCCTAGGGTTGATCATGTATGACTAAACTCTTGCTAGTCCTCACATTTTGTAACGACTAGCTTCATGATCAGCTGAATATGTAATGTTTGGGACGCCTCTCTATTTTATATTTGGTGATATTATATCTTGTAACTTTACTTGCTTGCTTAAGATTGAGATATTTAGGCTTGTTATTGACCATAGGAGACTGATGGATTATAGTTAAACCCTCATGTATCTAGACAGCCGTGACCGTATAGTGGGGTGGATTCCATTTCATTATACGTAGTTGGCTATGTATGCCCACGCTCTTCAGTATTCTGGTTCTGGGGCGTTACATGGTTTAAGTGGTGGCCCATGCAGGTCTTGAAAATCAAAATATGTGAGGGTTTACCGAATAGATGTCTCAATCAGCACTCGTCCTTGATCTCTGCCCGACTCTTCTAATCCCTGAGATTCTCGACCTGATCACATGCTTGTATCGTTGATCTGTCTTGGTCCTTCCTTATTGTTTCCTATGTCGTCTTCTTCAGCGGTATTGTTCCTAGACCTGCCGATCAGCAAGGCGAAGCGCCTCCCGTGGACCAACAGCAACCAGAAGATCAGGCCCAGCACTCAGGAGCAGCCTCCCGGGTCATGCCTCCCAGAGATCCAGAACCCCCGGTGCAGCCTACACAGCCCGCAGGGCAGGATGATGGAGCCTTAGTTGGACTTATAAGGGAATTGCTTGCATCGTAGGATCGTCGAGGAGATGCCTTGCATCAGGCAGTGGCAGATGCTCTAGGCAGAGGTGGACATCATGGAAACAGTGCAGCGAACAGTTTCAAGCGTCTGAACCCTCCATTCTTCGATGGCAGTGAAGATGCTATCGCTGCTGATGCGTGGCTTCAGGATACAGAGGTGATATTGGAGGCAGCGAAGACCCCCAGAAGACGAGAAGGTGGCCGTGGTGCACCTGTAGTTATTGGATCTAGCCCGCAGCTGGTGGGCAGCGCAGGCCGTTGGACTAGTGGCGCCCATTGCCTGGACAGTATTCCGTGAGAGGTTCTGGACCAAGTACTTCGATGCGGTGGCTCGGTACGATCTACAGACCAAGTTCACCAATTTGAAGCAGATGGACAGGACGGTCGATGGGTATACGGCCGAGTTTTCCAGGCTTAGTCGATTTGCAACTACCTTGGTGGCGACCGAGTTCGATAGAGCCCAGCGGTTTCAGCAGGGACTCTACCTGGAGATTTTGCTGGCGGTAGAGCAGTTTGAGCATCAGACTTTTGATACGGTATTGAGGGCAGTTAGGAGGCATGCGTATACCTCCCAGAGGATTGTGGACATGATCGGAGGTCGAAAGCGATCTCACGGCCAGATGAATCAGTCGTCAGCCCCAGCCCCGGCAGCTAGGGCTTTGACCATTGGAGCTCCGAGAAGGACAGCTTCAGTTACGTCAGTTCAACAATCAACCCCGACGTATCCTCAGAAGCAGAAGCAGAAGCAGTCTTCCCCCATGGGATGCTCTTATTGTGGGAAGCCTGGACATGTTGTTTCAGAGTGTCACGACCCGGTCCCAATTTCTTGGGTCGAATCGGATCATGCCCAGCCTGCACCGTTGTGAGACGGCGGCAGTAAGCTGTATCAAGCAGTGAAATACATGCAGATAAAATTCTAACGAAATATAAAAACATTTTATTCAATTTGAAAAGCCAAACATTAATACAGTATTCAATTATTACACTTGTTTCCAAAATAAAAAAATAAATACTAATCCAGCTCTTAAGATTCTGGGGTTCCAAGTTCTGCGGGACCAGAGTTAGACATCCTTGATGATGCAATCACCTAAAAATGTTGGTCTCCAGTCAGGAGGGAGCAAAGTACAATTATGAATATTCAACAATTCAAATAATAATTTAAAATTTACAATATTAAACAATTTGAAATACTTGAGCAATATTTTCCAATAATTCTTCAATAAAAAAAATAATGTGATTTGAATAGGCAACGAACTATGACCGGCTTGGGATGATTCAATTATATCCTAATGATACGGTCCGGCTTATCCTCGTGTATAGGAGGAATCAGCTCGCACAATCAATGCAATATGGGGGTATTGGTCATAGACGCTACACTACTCCCCCAATATCCCGAGTCAATCAGATTCAATCAATGAGTCAATATTCGAACTCTAGTAAAGAGTTCCACAATCAATACTCTAGGAGAGAGTTCCGTGTAGCAATGTGGTTTAAAATTGCAATAAAACAATTACTAGATAAATTACCAAATAGACATAACTGCACTTGCCTTTGTTTTATTGACTGGATTGAGATGTCTGAACCGAAGAAGATGTCAAGTATGTTCTTGAAATCCTACAATTTGAGAATTCTATCTTAGAACCAAATGTTAAACCATATCTAGGTGTGCTAGTTGAAATCTCTAGAACAGAACCCTAGTCAAATTTTAGTTTTTATTTACAACTCTACTTAGAGCGCGTTTATCGAGGTGAGTTACTATCTTACGAAGAAAAGTCATTTTAACTTTGTATTTGGAAAAACTCGTAGTTATTGATTTACTTAGTAAAATTTTGCATTTCATTATATTATAAAGAATAATATTTTTTTTAAATGAGAAAAACGTGAAATTTGTTTAAATAATAAACTTGTAATTTTTTCTAATTTATTTAATGTGAGAAAATAATATTAATTTTATAAAATAATTATTTTACTATTTTTACGTGTTTACGCTAACCACAAACCAGAAAAGAATAAAACTACACTAACTTATTACAAAACCACAGAAAGTTACAAAAGCTGGACTTATGTCCTTACAGTCCATTTTACATGAATTTAAATAAGAAGAAAAATATTTGTTAGTCTCTAAAAAATTATCCTACAAATTAATCACAAAATAAAACTAGTAATTAATTTAAATTAAATTAATACGAGTCTCAGACTTGGTCCAATTGTCATAAAATAGTTATTGCCTCAACGTCCGGGTAAAATCGGTTTCGTTTGCATTTCGCTAGGGCCTACGGACCGGTACTGTCATCGCCCAAAAACCCCTTTAAAATATTTCCGAAATCCGATTTAAAAATATTCCTTTATTAATTTTATAAAAATTTCGGCAGCATTCCCTCTATTTTCGGGATAACCCAAAACTGGGAAAATGCGCCACAATACCAATATATATATATATATATATATATATATATATATATATATATATATATATATATATATATATATTCCAAACCAGGGAAAACCCATGAATTCATTCCACCAATTTAAACCCAAAAATATTATCGAACCTGGAAAATAACCACAGCACGTTTCCGAAGGATATTCGAAAAACCGAAATTACTCGAAAACTCGAAAATCACAGAACTAACATTCTCATAAATTCTCAGAACCAAAACTAAGGCAAAGCTACAGAATTAAACCAAGAAAAATCACAGAGCTAATCCGAAACTAACTCGAAAATTCCCGAGAAACTGACATCACATTCCTAACCGATTCCCGTTGCGAGATCGGGGACCGAAATCATCACAGACTCGACACGGGAGGGACGAACTATTCTGATTAACAGGAATTACCCAATATCCTTTGGTCGGTGAGCCGCGGAATAACTTGGGGACGGAAACGTAGTCCGCGAGGGAGCCGAACAGTAGAACGCGGAACGGGAAGCACTGGACAGCAGATCGGACAGCGCCAAACCCACGTGCGGAAAATGCTGGACAGCAAGCCAGGGCACAGGGAGGTGCTGGACCGGGCACGGACGGCCACGGATCGGCTCGGATTCTGCGGTGGTGGAGCACGGGCGTGCGGGGACAGCGGGCTGCGGGGTCGTCGGGCTTGGCGCCGGAGGGAGGTCGGTCGGGAAGGCCTCGGGAACGGTCGGGATCGGCCTGGACGCGGGGACTGCGGCGGAAGACCGCTGGAGGCGGGGCTCGTGACTCCGGTGGTGGAGCTCGGTCGCCGGAGCGTGGCTCAGGCGGGGGTTCGCCGGAATTTGGGGGTTAGGTTAGAATTAGGTTGGAGAAAGGATGAGGAGAATGAAGAGGAAAAGGGGGTTTATATAGGGAAAAGGAGCTTGGGGGTTTCGGGAGGGGAAGAGACATGGTCGGCAGTTTCACGCGGGGGGGGAGGAGTCGGCCGGGCGGCCGCTCGGAAAGGCTCGGCCAAGAGGCTGATGGAAATAATGGAAAATGAAAATAGAGAGAGAGTGTGTTAAGAGTAAATGAAAAGGAGTTTTAAGAAAGTTTTAATAACAAAGTTTTGTTTTTAAAGAAAAAAAAATATTTTCTTAAATAACTCTTTATCATAAATTCAATTTCTTTATATAAAAAATTGTAACTCCAAAAGTATAACTCCCAAAAATATTTAAAAAGAAGATTTGAACTTGGGGTTGGGTTCGGGTCTGGCCAGACAATCAAAAGTCCTGAAATTTATATTTTTTGAAAAATAACAATTTTTAACCCAACTAAAATAAATAATAAACGCAATATTGATTAATTAGAAAATACGGGTTTCACAACCTTCTCTCCTTAGAAAATTTCGTCCTCGAAATTAAAGGACAGGGTCAGGGTTTTAATCATGCAATCATGCCTGAAATCAGTTTGGACATCTTCCTTAACAATCTTATGCCCAAGTAGGTTAACAATCCCAAAACTCATCTAATGCTATATATTCATCAATTTTATCCACTATTTAATTTACATTCTTCCCTCCTTTAGAAATAATGTTATTCTCCATGATTACTAAATTTCCGATTCCATTCCTAAATTGTCAATCACCTTAAAATTTTGTCTTCTATATTTTCAATCTTGAACACATCTTATATTCATGCAATATGTATTTCTCCCAGCTTGCTAATGTATTCAATTTAATTCTATGATTTGATACTCCTAGTCTTTAATACTTCAATGTCAAGCCTTGGTGCCCAATAAAATCCTACACCACATTTCAATATTCTGATTTGTCACGATCCATAAAATTTTATCATTTCTTTCTCACAGATGATCACTCTTGTGATTTTAGACTAACATGTATATATCCTGATTTCAATTCTTTATTTATATATTTGATCCCGAACTCTTATAAAATTTTATTTATCATGATTAAGCTCAAATCCTTCATTTTGCTTTTATTGTATCACTTCAACTGCCAAAATATCTTATTACATATTTCAACCAATCTTTCCATTATAATCCTGGTATTCATACAATTGTCATCCTTGCTTAGTTATAACTTTTAAAAAAAAAATTTTCATCCGATTTATCATGCGTCTTCCTAAAATGTATCCTCATGCTTATCATTTAACCACCTCTATCCTAAATATCAATTTGCTTTTGATATTAACATCATTAATTATCTCTTATAAATTTAAATCACATATATTCATATTCATCTCATTTTATTCGTAACTCGTGTACTCTAGAAATCCATGCTATGAACTATTCTAGGTTTACATCATTAGACAGAATCAGATTCGAGGCGTGATTGCTAGATATAAAGATAAATATCAGTATGTTTTAAAATCATTTGTGATAGAGTTAGAATATTTGTTGTGATCAAAAATCATTTTAGACACGAGTAAATTCGAGGTATAAATTATATAATCATAAGATAGAAAATTTTAAATGAGATCATAAAAATAGAAAGGTCATAAAATACGACATTAATCAAAAGAATTTTTTTTTCAAAATGAGGGATAATTTTCAATTCAAACGGGTATGAGGTATAGGAGTTTATGACTCAAGTTGTACGATTTTAAGATAGTGAGGGTGATTTAAAATAGCCATGACAAGAATATAATCCGATAGAATATTTCTGGAAGTGGGAGCAAATGCTAGAATACAAATTCTCAGAATGATTAGAGATAATCATGATATGAATATAGTCTTATTAATATTATAAAACCACTATTTTCAAGTCACTTTGTTTCAAATTCATGTCTCGTCAGTGTGCACCTGACTGCAATGAATTTTTGACTCCATAACTTGAATAATTAGTTTACCGAGTAATCTTCCAACTTTATCCATTTCATGGCTAAGCAACAATAGAACAAAGTCTCAATAATATTTGGAAACCTAACGATTACCTATCATTATTTTAACTTAGAGTTTATGCCTCGCCAGTGCATAACTAGCTACAGTAAACTTGCAGTTTTTCATAATTCAGATAAATGACTATCACGTAAATGTGCGAAGTCATGTTAGGTTGCTAAATATTTCCTCAACTTTGTCCATGTGAATTTCAGAGGAATTTCAAACGAGTTTAAAGTTCTAAACAAGATGTAGATGACTGTTCTTCTGAGATTAAGGAATTTATCAAAATATGTGTTTGAGATTCAAGAGACTGGGACTAAAATCAAGAGGAGTATCTGTTCTCTGATTTTCTTTTCCAAAGATGAAACGATCAACCTTGATTTGAATAATTGAGTCAAACACTAGATAAGATAGAAGCATCACAGATTCGGATTAAGTAAGAAAAACCAATGAAAATATTCCTGACAAATCACTCAGGGAATACAAAAAATTATTTTGAGAAGAATAATTCCATAACTAAGGAAAGTTGGAAATTTGAGAGAAGATAAGTTTCATTGATTCAAGGAAATCAAATTAAAATTGTCTAGTAACGCCAAGAAATTAAATAGCTTTGGGACAGCTCAAAATTTCCATGACTAAAGGAAATTCAATAATAGAATGGATTCAAAATGTGATTAATTTTCTGACCGTTCCTGCTTCATGGTATTCAATCATAGAAGTTTTTTAGGCCTTGATTTGATCAAGAAATTGCATAGAAAGAGTAGGGTTTTAAGATGAGTGGAGGAAGTCAACATATGAAAATATTCTCGGTTTTTGGAAAAACATAGGAGATAACAATATTGAAAATAACTCCTTTAGGAGAACCATGAACTGAACTAATTCTTCTAGTAATAATTGACCTTGAGGCTTTATGGTCCCAGAATTTAGTTCAGAATTGATTTCGAGAAAGTCAATCAATTGGAAATAAGATTAGATATAATGGTTGTAGATATACATTGGGTAGATAAGAGTTTAATAGGGTTGCTAAGAGAATTCAAAATTCTACATAGCGAACGAATCAAGATTTTAATTAAAGGTAGAGAAGTAATGAAGAATTCGAAGTTTAGGTTTGATAAAGAAGAAGAAGACCAAAGAATTCAATCTTATTCCAAAAAGAATATGAATCCTAAGGTATACTAGAACCTGAAAATTATGGTAAGAAAATAATCTCGAAAGTCATGGGACACTCAAAGGTACAATCAGCCTAATCTAGATAAGGTTTAGGTACAAACACAAACAAGGTATCCTACGAATCTATAAGCAGGCAAAAAATAGATATTAAAGTAAATAATTTTCGGCCCTATAATGTAACATGGTGTATATCATCTAAGTGTTCTAATCGTTTCTAAAGTCTGTTTTCCTAAAGCCTCAACTATCCCTAGGTCAAGTTACAGAACTGCGCGATGGTCTAGACTAAGTTGACTAGACCAATTTACAGATCTGACCTGCATGGGCCACCTCTAAAAACATGTCAAGACCCGGTCCCAATTTCTTGGGTTGAATCGGATCATGCCCAGCCTGCACCGTTGTGAGACAGCGACAGTAAGCTGTATCAAGCAGTGAAACACATGCAGATAAAATTCTAACGAAATATAAAAACATTTTATTCAATTTGAAAAGCCAAACATTAATACAACATTCAATTATTACACTTATTTCCAAAAGAAAAAAAAATAAATACTAATCCAGCTCTTAAGATTCTGGGGTTCCAAGTTCTGCGGGACCAGAGTTAGACATCCTTGATGACGCAATCACCTAAAAATGTTGGTCTCCAGTCAGGAGGGAGAAAAGTACAATTATGAATATTCAACAATTCAAATAATAATTTGAAATTTGTAATATTAAACAATTTGAAATACTTGAGCAATATTTTCCAACAATTCTACAATAAAAAAAAATAATGTGATTTGAATAGGCAACGAACTATGACCGGCTTGGGATGATTCATTTATATCCTAATGATACGGTCCGGCCTATCCTCGTGTATAGGAGGAATCAGCTCGCTCAATCAATGCAATATGGGGGTATTGGTCATAGACGCTACACTACTCCCCCAATATCCCGAGTCAATCAGATTCAATCAATGAGTCAATATTCGAACTCTAGTAAAGAGTTCCACAATCAATACTCTAGGAGAGAGTTCCGTGTAGCAATGTGGTTTAAAATTGCAATAAAACAATTACTAGATAAATTACCAAATAGACATAACTGCACTTGCCTTTGTTTTATTGACTGGATTGAGATGTCTGAACCGAAGAAGATGTCAAGTATGTTCTTGAAATCCTACAATTTGAGAATTCTATCTTAGAACCAATGTTAAACCAAATCTAGGTGTGCTAGTTGAAATCTCTAGAACAGAACCCTAGTCAAATTTTAGTTTTTATTTACAACTCTACTTAGAGCGCGTTTATCGAGGTGAGTTACTATCTTACGAAGAAAAGTCATTTTAACTTTGTATTTGGAAAAACTCGTAGTTATTGATTTACTTGGTAAAACTTTGCATTTCATTATATTATAAAGAATAATATTTTTTTAAATAAGAAAAACGTGAAATTTGTTTAAATAATAAACTTGTAATTTTTCCTAATTTATTTAATGTGAGAAAATAATATTGATTTTATAAAATAATTATTTTACTATTTTTACGTGTTTACGCCAACCACAAACCAGAAAAGAATAAAACTACACTAACTTATTACAAAACCACAGAAAGTTACAAAAGCTGGACTTATGCCCTTACAGTCCATTTTACATGAATTTAAATAAGAAGAAAAATATTTGTTAGTCTCTAAAAAATTATCCTACAAATTAATCACAAAATAAAACTAGTAATTAAATTAAATTAAATTAATACGAGTCTCAGACTTGGTCCAATTGTCATAAAATAGCTAATGCCTCAACGTCCGGGTAAATCGATTTCGTTTGCATTTCGCTAGGGCCTACGGACCGGTACTGTCATCGCCCAAAAACCCCTTTAAAATATTTCCGAAATCCGATTTAAAAATATTCCTTTATTAATTTTATAAAAATTTCGGCAGCATTCCCTCTATTTTTGGGATAACCCAAAACTGGAAAAATGCGCCACAATACCAATATATATATATATATATATATATATATATATATATATATATATATATATATATATATATATATCCCAAACCAGGGAAAACCTATGAATTCATTCCACCAATTTAAACCCAAAAATATTATCGAACCTGGAAAATATATAACCACAGCACGTTTCCGAAGGATATTCAGAAAACCGAAATTACTCGGAAACTCGAAAATCACAGAACTAACATTCTCATAAATTTTCAGAACCAAAACTAAGGCAAAGCTACAGATTTAAACCGAGAAAAATCACAGAGCTAATCCGAAACTAACTCAAAAATTCCCGAGAAACCGACATCACATTCCTAACCGATTCCCGTTGCGAGATCGGGGACCGAAATCATCACAGACTCGACATGGGAGGGACGAACTACTCTGATTAACAGGAATTACCCAATATCCTTTGGTCGGTGAGCCGCGGAATAACTTGGGGACGGAAACGTAGTCCGCGAGGGAGCCGAACAGTAGAACGCGGAACGGGAAGCACTGGACAGCAGATCGGACAGCGCCAAACCCACGTGCGGAAAAAGCTGGACAGCAAGCCAGGGCATAAGGATGTGCTGGACCGGGCACGGACGGCCACGGATCGGCTCGGATTCTGCGGTGGTAGAGCACGGGCGTACGGGGGCAGCGGGCTGCAGGGTCGTCGGGCTCGGTGCCGGAGGGAGGTCGGTCGAAAAGGCCTCGGGAACGGTTGGGATCGACCTGGACGCGGGGACTGCGGCGGAAGCCCACTGGAGGCGGGGCTCGTGACTCCGGTGGTGGAGCTCGGTCGCCGGGGCGTGGCTTAGGCGGGGGTTCGCCAGAATTTGGGGGTTAGGTTAGAATTAGGTTGGGGAAAGGATGAGGAGAATGAAGAGGAAAAGGGGGTTTATATAGGGGAAAGGAGCTTGGGGGTTTCGGGAGGGGAAGAGACATGGTCGGCAGTTTCACGCGGGGAGGGTAGGAGTCGACCGGGCGGCCGCTCGGAAAGGCTCGGCCAAGAGGCTGAGGGAAATAATGGAAAATGAAAATAGAGAGAGAGTGTGTTAAGAGTAAATGAAAAGGAGTTTTAAGAAAGTTTTAATAACAAAGTTTTGTTTTTAAAGAAAAAAAATATTTTCTTAAATAACTCTTTATCATAAATTCAATTTCTTTATATAAAAATTTGTAACTCCAAAAGTATAACTCCCAAAAATATTTAAAAAGAAGATTTGAACTTGGGGTTGGGTTCGGGTCTGGCCAGACAATCAAAAGTCCAGGAATTTATATTTTTTGAAAAATAACAATTTTTAACCCAAATAAAATAAATAATAAACACAATATTGATTAATTAGAAAATATGGGTTTCACACAGAGTGTCGCAAGACTCGAGGATTGTGTTTGCTTTGTGGAGCACCGGACCATAAGGTAGGGTCCTGCCCGTTCAGGACTGACTCATCACCAGCCAGGACCAGTTCATCAGTTAGGGGACCAGCCCCAGTACCGGTCCAGCAGCAGTTTCCATCCCCGAGGCCGTTACCGACGCAGACCCAGGCTTTTCAGCAGCAAAGGCCTCAGCAGTATGCCCAGGCACAAGTTCAGAATAGGCAGAGAGGATTCCAGCAGAGAGGGCCGACACCCAGAGGGCATGGTCAAGTGCTGGTCTTGACCATGGAAGAAGAAGGAGTGGCGCCAGGTGAGGTAGTGGCAGGTACTATTCTCGTCAACACCTTTCCCGTTTCAGTGTTATTTGACTATGGTGCATCGTATTCGTTTATGTCTGCATGATTCGCGACACGAATAGGACTGGAGCCCGAGTCATTATCAGTAAGGCTCAATATACTTACTGGTAACGGTCTTGTGGGAGTAGATAGAGTGTTTTTCTCGTGTCGGATCGTGGTTAGCGGTAGAGAGTTTTCCGCTAGGCTGATAGAATTCCCGATGGCCGATTATGATGTGGTGTTAGGGATGGATTGGTTGAGGGACCAATATGCTAGGATAGACTGCCATATTGGCAGAGTTGTTTTTAGCATTCCAGGCGAGCCGGAGTTTTCCTTTTCTCGAGGTGAAGTTGAACCTTCTCCTCCAGTATTGCGGATGGCCATAGCAGCAGTACAGTTACCCCGGATAGTCGAGGAATTTCCAGATGTTTTCTCGGAAGAGCTTCCAGGAATGCCGCCAGAGCGAGAGATCGAGTTTACTATCGACTTGATCCCCAGGACAGCACCAGTGTCAGAGAGAGTGTACAGGATGGCGCCGTCAGAGTTGGAGATATTGTACAAGATGATTGAAGAACTCAGAACCAAGAGATTCATTCGTGCTAGTGGATCGCCTTGGGGAGCCCCAAAGCTTCTTGTAAAAAAGAAGGATGGTACGTCCAGATTATGTGTTGACTATCGTACCTTGAACTCAGTAATAATCAAGAACAGATATCCTCTCCCAAGGATAGATGACTTGTTTGATCAACTCATAGGAGCGACAGTATTCTCGAAGATTGATTTACGGTCAGGATACCACCTGTAATGACCCGTTCCGCCCTAACGGAACGCCGATTCAAACGGCAAGGGCAACGACTCAAATGAGCCGTCGACCCGAAGAGTTCGCATCGACCTGATGAAGAATCGATACAAGGCTTACATTTGGCCCGTCAAGATGAATCCAGACTTAGACTTTCAAAGGCACGCTCGGAGTATCGCTCGGCCGATGCGAACATCGCTAAGGTGGGTGGCTCCGATGAACCCATCTTTGCTTAGCCTAGACACATGACAATACGGACACTAATGCTAGAATCGCTAGGCGATAACACCGCGCATGCTAATAAATGAATGACTCAACGCACCTAGCTAAGGAAATAATCCCATCTTGTATGCTTGTTTAGAACATGGAAAAGAACCCGACAAATATAGAAACTCTCGTACCGCGCTCTACGCTCGTGCTAAGGCACAAGCTTACATGCAAGTTTCCTATGCGATCAACAATGAAACAATAAACGGTTTACAACAAAGAAACGAAAGACTATCGACATAGTCGTTCCGAGTAGAGTATAGCAACATTGGAAGACTTCGGGACCGATGGGTCGCCAAGGCGACTCCCGCACGGGGAGTTGCATAATGAATGAATAAATGAACGAATAAGTGAATGAATGAATCCACGAATGAATGACATGAATACATGAAGAATGAATGAACGAACGAACAAGTGAAAGAAAGAAATGAAAGAGTGAATACAAGATAAGACATGAAAGACGTTAGTGACAGGTATGACGGGCACGTGCAACGGGACTCACTACCCGCGCTGTACGGACGCCAACCTGGTCGTTAACGCATTATGGCTCAAAGACAGCCGTTAAGTTAAATGATAAGTCAATACGAAATGGTCGTAGACAAACGGCACGGGCGATGGGGGGAAATACCGTGGCAGTCATGAGGAAGGATTCTGCGGCACGGGCGATGGGGGGGAATACCGTGGCCGGCCTAGGAGGAATCAGACATGGGGCTTACGGGCTGCTTTGAGTGGGGGCTCGGCCACTCAAAGAGACGTAATGCCAGGCATTTCAAGAGACTACCAAGGTGTACCAGCCATTACGCTTCGATAGGTGAGAATGCCTACGTGATATGTCCAAAATGGCTTGTGATGCCAGCGACCCATGCATGTAGATTAAGTGGACTATGCTGGTGGCAATCCACGTGCAAGTCCTTACATTGAAATAAGTAGTCTAAGTTAACTAAATGAAGTGCCTCTTGAACATTCTTGAAATATAACACCCTAAACATGCTTGAAATATAACACCCAGAACATGCTGGAAATGTAACACTATGAACATGCTTGAAATATAACATCCTGAACATGCTCGAAATGTAACACTATGAACATGCCTACGACGTGTTAGATAACGTGCCCACGACGTGCTAGAACCTGAGGCAGGGACACGCCCTTAACATTGAATGTTTACATGAATCACGTTAAGTTACTACATGTGAATTATTGACTAAGTTGGTTTACTTTGGACAGGAAAGGCCGAACGATAAGTATGGGTAAGTCGTGCATGTATTTTCATGCGACACTTGAATTCGGCAACACGAGATAGGTTTAGATATGCCATGAAACTGATCCTAAGGCAAGATTAGAAAGACAATGAATGATAGACGGTGCACAAAAGTAAATGGAACGTGTTTGGTAATGATAGCATTGTGGGCGAGCTAGCCTCCCCACCAGTGCATAACAATGTACTGATAACCCAACAGTCTACTTGCAGGATGCAGGAGACGTCATCGGGTACGGAGCTTCCCTCGAACGTGCTAAGGCGCGGAGCTATCTCTGGAGCCTTGGAGCGTTGCAAGGAGCTGGAGCACCATATACAGGACATAATGTATCAGAATATCGCCATAAATTATTCCATCTTGTAAGCCACTTGGCACGTGTTTTATGTTTCAGAGAGAGAGAGCTTGAGAGACTTGTAAACTCGACCTAACGTCGCTTGTAAACTTCTTTAATATCATTAAAGAGTTTGAATTCGCTTCTATTTGTGTTCATTTACTTTCCACTGCAAATGGGGACACTCTGTGCGACTCTGTGGCCTAGCTCAAATCGGCCGTTTCTGGACTTGGCCTTGCACGGGCGCAACCTAGGACCGTGCGGCATCACGCCTTAGCGAGGATGATCGCTCCTACGAGAGCGGGGCATGACAGATTGGTATCAGAGCACGGCTTTACGTCCTTGGACTTCACGTCGATTTCTCAGTTTTGAAAGCTCGTCATTGGAAAAAGAAGTGTACGCACTCTCTCATTGTGCCTTGGGATGTTCTATACAATAAGTCTAATATTTTCAAAAGCTCATTCAGGCGTTCAATCGAACGCATTGGTAGGCTATCGGCGAATGCATCGGTAGGCCTTTGTGCCGAACGGTGTCAACTTGTCTTGAATGAAAACATGTGCTAAAGTTAACATGTCGCGTGCATGCCTAACTAGTCCTACGATGACCCTAGCAATCGAGCGTGCAAACTCGAAATATAGTCCGTACGAGATGGTTATGCGGCACAACTTAGTCCGCGTGTCGCGCACCTCGACTTTTGGTGCAATCGAGTTGCGAGCGATATCAAGTATCGTTCGGTTGGGAACGAAGCTACACTTAGAGTGTATATCGATAGGAACGCTATCGAGTTCACGCTTAGGCGTGCACGGAAGATTGATTTAGACTGTGAGGAACGGGCAAACGTACGATTGAACATGTCGATTGGGAATCGAATGATCCTTTGAGGATTGATAGAATGACTTGAACCCGAGTGGTGTATGTGATAGCTTCGAGGAAGAATAAGAATGAGTGTCGACGACTAGTCGAGTGGCTCGAACCCTGAGTGGTGTATGGACGACATAGAAGTTATTCGAGCGAGACAAAAGGATATACGGATAGAACGAGTATGTCGGCGAAGCGATGGTATCGCGCAAAGCCTTAGAACGCGTCACGCTTAGTTGGTCGTAACTTCGAATGTCCCGAACGAGATATCGTTCGGACAACTTGTCAATGGGCAACGCAAGTTAGAAATGACTCGAAACGATGAATAAAGATGTATGTCTTGATCGAGGAAACCTAGAGGATCGTGCTTACGATTTTGGATTGCGTCCAACGAAATGTGACTTGAAATTTTGGACAACGATATTGAAACTAGCTTGAGGAATAGCGATCGAACTTGATCTTGAATATCGAGGAATTGTGGTATATCTAGTTCGGACAATAGCATCAGTCGTACGACTCGAAATTGGTTGCAAAGAAAGATCGTCAGGTTACGCATATCGTCGATGGTATTGAGGCGTATCAAAGATCGATATGCGATAACTCGGGGGTACTCTGACTCGGCGAATGACGATCGTGTAAATGTCATTGTTCTGACGGATGCTATACTCGGGATATTAAAACGTGTCGAGGAAAATATAGACGTGGCTCGAGGATTTTCTGGTTGAATGAATGACGGTCGGACTATCGAATAGAGATCTCGGCTTGGATGAAAATGAAATATTTGGATTGCTTCGGCGATAACCCCAACGTCGACATTCTTGTCTTATGCGAGTGCAACTCCAGCCTCGCACATGCGTCGCACCGATTAGGGCGATCACTCCGCGTGAGCACTGGTATGGTGATTCATACAGCGGGGGTGATTGAACTAGCATGGCGAGGCAATTTGTATGTTTCGACTTGTGGTTTGACGCGAAGGTGGACTCGGGAATGACTTAGCGTGCTTGATGATCGAACTTGAGGATTGAGTAGGTCCAATCCGCGTATCGAGAATGAATTAGTCTAGACGCAAGCAAGAGTTACGCCCCGATGAGAATGATTATTCCGCGGGAGCGTTGCATGGTGATTCATGAACCACCGTGGATAATCGGACTCGCGTGAGATTGGGACGCAACATATTGTCAAAGTTAGACAACCTCGTGATCGAATACATGAATTGGTTAGACTTGGTGACTTGAATGGATTTGAATATGCACAACGAATGCATTGATGCGAATAGGTGATCGTGCTCGATGTTTAGAAATCTGAGTGACGCGAGCTTGGATAGAAAACCCCGTACTATCGACTTTGGCTTGACCCTAGGATTGGGGTCAGTGTTGGCATTATTGTTGGAGAACTATGATTCCAATCCTGACATTGACTTAGCCTTGAGAAATGGCCTAGCGGTTAGGCGAGACGCCCTATTTCAAGTGTTTGCAATCAAAAGATTGATCTTGAGGATTGACATAGATGGATTGAATGATGCAAGAATAGAAAACCCTGCTCACGAGATTCGGCTGACATGTATATATTTTTGGGACGCCTGAGTATGTGCACGATGCGACTCGAATGAGAATGACGAATTCTCTATCATACGGCTTGGCTGAATACATGTATTTTGGGGACGCCTGGAATGCGTGCACGATCCATCCAAGTGATACGTTGAGTTCAAGCATGACTTGAGGAATGGATGAGTATCGAGAACATGAGATCGTGTTAAAAGAAAGGAATGATACTAGTACGAGCGTGGCTCAGAAATCAAAGAAACGTGTGAGCGGAGTGTGCGTGAACGACAACGAGATTGGCCCTAAACAAGTGAATGATATGGAATCGATATCGTGCAAGTAAAAGTTGGTATAACGAATTGAACTATTGATAGTGCAATACTTAGTCTTGAATCGGACGGAAATTTCTTAGACTTGGTCGACCCCGCTAAGAAGAAATCATACTGATTTCGTGGACAAGAACGCTTGAGAAGCGAATCGGGTCATCTCGATGACCGAGATAAACGAAAGTGAGTTTGCCTCAGCCCACGATCCGCGTATTTGACGAATTACAACGTGCCTCGTACGACCATTTCAGTCCCATGGTACGAAGAAATAGCAACCAAGACGAAGAAACACTTGAATTGAATAAGTACCATCAATCCTAAAATGAATGAAAAGTTATTCAATAAAATCGACCAAACGTATGCGACACGGAACTTAGAAAGGTATCGAGTATAGTTCGATGCCATCGAACGGTAAAGCCATTCGATAGAAATTGTCTAAGATACGTACACGACATGGGTTAAGGAACGGTAGGATGACCTGCACTCAAAAAGTCTCGAGGACGAGACTTATTTTGAGTGGTGTATTATGTAATGACCCGCTCCGCCCTAGCGGAACGCCGATTCAAACGGCAAGTACAACGACTCAAACGAGCCGTCGACCAGAAGAGTTGGCATTGACCTGATGAAGAATCGATGCAAGGCTTACATTTGGCCCGTCAAGATGAATCCAGACTTAGACTTTCAAAGGCGCGCTCGGAGTATCGCTCGGCCGATGCGAACATCGCTAAGGTGGGTGGCTCCGATGAACCCGTCTTTGCTTAGCCTAGACACATGACAATACGGACACTATTGTTAGAATCGCTAGGCGATAACACCGCGCATGCTAATAAATGAATGACTCAACGCACCTAGCTAAGGGAATAATCCCATCTTTTATGCTTGTTTAGAACATGGAAAAGAACCCGGCAAATATAGAAACTCTCGTACCACGCTCTACGCTCGTGCTAAGGCACAAGCTTACATGCAAGTTTTCTATGCGATCAACAATGAAACAATAAATGGTTTACAACAAAGAAACGGAAGACTATCGACATAGTCGTTCCGAGTAGAGTATAGCAACATTGGAAGACTTCGGGACCGATGGGTCGCCAAGGCGACTCCCATACGGGGAGTTGCATAATGAATGAATAAGTGAATGAATGAATCCACGAATGAATGACATGAATACGTGAAGAATGAATGAACGAACGAACAAGTGAAAGAAAGAAATGAAAGAGTGAATACAAGATAAGACATGAAAGACGTTAGCGACAGGTATGACGGGCATGTGCAACGGGGCTCGCTACTCGCGCTGCACGAACGCCAACCTGGTCGATAACGCATTATGGCCCAAAGACAGCCGTTAAGTTAAATGACAAGTCAATACGAAATGGTCGTGGACAAACGGCACGGGCGATGGGGGGAATACCGTGGCCGTCATGAGGAAGGATTCTGCGACACGGGCGATGGGGGGGAATACCGTGGCCGGCCTAGGCGGAATCAGACATGGGGCTTACGGACTGCTTTGAGTGGGGGCTCGGCCACTCAAAGAGACGTAATGCCAGGCATTTCAAGAGACTATCAAGGTGTACCAGCCATCACGCTTCGATATGTAAGAATGCCCACGTGATATATCCAAAATGGCTTGTGATGCCAGCGACCCATGCATGTAGATTAAGTGGACTATGCTGGTGGCAATCCACGTGCAAGTCCTTGTATTGAAACAAGTAGTCTAAGTTAACTAAATAAAGTGCCTCTTGAATATGCTTGAAATGTAACACCCTGAACATGCTTGAAATATAACACCCAGAACATGCTGGAAATGTAACACTCTGAACATGCTTAAAATGTAACATCCTGAACATGCTCGAAATATAACACTATAAACATGCCTACGACGTGTTAGATAACGTGCCCACGACGTGCTAGAACCTGAGGCAGGGACACGCCCTTAACATTGAATGTTTACATGAATCAAGTTAAGTTACTACATGTGAATTGTTGACTAACTTGGTTTACTTTGGACAGGGAATGTCGGACGGTAAGTATGGGTAAGTCGTGCATGTATTTTCATACGACACTTGAATTCGGCAACACGAGATAGGTTTGGATATGCCATGAAACTGATCCTAAGGCAAGATTAGAAAGACAATGAATGATAGACAGTGCACAAAAGTAAATGGAACGTGTTTGGTAATGATAGCATTGTGGGCGAGCTAGCCTCCCCACCAGTGCATAACAATGTACTGATAACCCCACAGTCTGCTTGCAGGATGCAGGAGACATCATCGGGTGCGGAGCTTCCCTCGAACGTGCTAAGGCGCAGAGCTATCTCTGGAGCCTTTGAGCGTTGCAAGGAGCTGGAGCATCATATACAGGACATAATGTATCGGAACATCGCCATGAATCATTCCATCTTGTAAGCCACTTGGCACACCTTTTATGTTTCAGAGAGAGAGAGCTTGAGAGACTTGTAAACTCGGCCTAGCGCCGCTTGTAAACTTCTTAAATATCAATAAAGAGTTTGAATTCGCTTCTACTTGTGTTCATTTACTTTCTGCTGCAAATGGGGACACTCTGTGCGACTCTGTGGCCTAGCTCAAATCGGCCGTTTCTGGACTTGGCCTTGCACGGGCGCAACCTAGGCCCGTGCGGCATCACGCCTTAGCGAGGACGATCGCTCATACGCGAGCGGGGCATGACACCACCAGATCAGAGTCAGAGAGCAGGACATCCTGAAGACAGCTTTCAGATCTAGATATGGACATTGGGAGTTCCTTGTTATGCCTTTTGGAGCGACCAATGCGCCGGCTGTATTTATGGACCTCATGAATCGTATCTTCATGCCTTATTTGGATCAGTTCATGATCGTGTTCATATACGATATCCTGGTCTACAGCAAGAGTGAAGCGGAGCATGAGCAGCATCTCAGAGTTGTCCTCTATATTCTCCGTGAGCACCAGTTGTATGCTAAGTTCAGTAAATACGAGTTCTGGCTTGATCGCATTTCATACTTGGGTCATATCATCACCAGAGGGAGAGTAGAAGTGGATCCCCAGAAGATCGAGGCTATCGAAACATGGCCGGTGCCTAGCACAGTTGCAAAAGTTCGTAGTTTTCTTGGATTGGCCGGCTACTACCGAAGATTTGTTTCGAACTTTGCTCGGATATCAGCGCCATTGACACAGTTGACCCGCAAGGATGTACAGTTTGCTTGGACAGCAGAATGTCAGGATTCTTTTGAGAAACTGAAGCGAGACTTGATGACGGCACCCGTTCTCACACTTCCAGATGGGACCGGAGGATTTTCAGTGTACTGTGATGCTTCAGGCAGAGGATTAGGATGTGTTTTGATGCAGCATAGGAAGGTAATAGCTTCACGTCAACTTCGTGATCATGAGAGAAATTACCCAACCCATGACTTAGAGCTGGCAGCAGTAGTATTTGCACTTAAGTTGTGGAGACACTACTTGTATGGAGATAGGGTAAAGATTTTCATCGACCACAAGAGCCTGAAGTATGTGTTCACTCAGAAGGATCTTAACATGCGTCAGAGAAGGTGGCTAGAGCTACTTGTGGATTATGACGTCAACCTGCAGTATTATCCTGGGAAGGCCAACGTTGTTGCAGATGCATTGAGTAGGAGAGCCGAAGTTTATTTTCCGACAGTGCAACCAGAGTTGTTGGCAGATCTTCAGAAGATGGGTATAGAAGTTGTCCTTCCTACCAATGTGGTATTGATGGCCAGCATGCAAGTTCAGTCCAGTATAGTTGAGAGGATCAAGATAGCTCAGTCCTCCGATTCTAAGCTTCAGTGGCTTAGAACAGAATGTGAAGCAGGACGACGACCAGAATTATGCATTCATGAAGACGGTACACTTCGACATGGTAAGCGTCTTTGTATACCCAGTAGAGATATTAGACATGAGGTGATGGCGGAAGCTCACAGTTCTCAGTATTCGATTCATTCCGGTGGCACGAAGATGTACCGTGATATCCGTCAGCACTTCTGGTGGAATGGAATGAAGAGGGAGATAGTTCGGTTTGTCTTTCGGTGTTTGGTTTGCCAACAAGTCAAGGCTGAACATCAGAGGCCAGCTGGACTTCTTCAGCCCTTGTCGATTCCAGAATGAAAGTGGGAGCATATAACCATGGATTTTGTGACTGGATTACCCCGATCCCCGACCAGTAGAGATGCTAGTTGGGTTATAGTTGACAGGCTCACGAAGGTGGCTCATTTTCTCCCGTTCAGAGTTGGTCAGTCGACAGCTCAGCTAGCAGAGATGTATCTCCGGCAGATTGTCAGATTCCACGGTGTACCGGTCAGTATCACCACGGACAGAGATTCGAGATTCACGTCGCACTTTTGGCGTAGTCTGCAAGAGAGTTTGGGAACTCACCTCCAGTTCAGCTCAGCTTATCACCCGCAGACAGATGATCAGTTGGAACGGACGATCCAGACTCTTGAGGATATATTGAGATCTTGTACGCTCGACTTCGGCGGTTCGTAGGAAGATCACCTGCACCTGGTGGAGTTCTCGTACAACAACAGTTTCCAAGCTAGTATCCAGATGGCACCGTTCGAGGCACTGTATGGAAGGAAGTGTAGATCCCCACTAGCCTGGGACGATGTTGGAGAGAGGCAGATGCTTGGTCCAGAGATGATCACTCAGACAGTTGAGGTGGTCAGGAGAGTCAGAGATCATCTTCAAGTTGCACAAGATCGTCAGCGCCATTGGGCCGATTCTCATCGGCGTCTTCTTGAATTTTCTGTCGGCGACCATGTATTCCTGAGGATCTCGCCTAACCGTGGCGTCATTCATTTCGGCGTACGGAAAAAGCTTAGTCCTAGGTATATAGGGCCGTTCGATATCCAGGAACGAGTAGGAGATGTGTCATATCGTCTCGCTCTTCCGTCGTCTCTGAGTGAGGGTGCATGACGTGTTCCATGTATCCCAACTACGACGGTATATTCCGGACCCGAGTCATATCCTGGATCATTCAAAATTGGTTGTTGGTACCAACCTTTCGTATGAGGAGAGGCCCGTATCTATATTGGACCAAAGAGAGAAGATACTCAAGAACAAGACTATCAAGTTAGTCCGTGTTGCTTGGGGTCATCACTCCTTGGGTAAGTCAACGTGGGAGCGTGAGGATGATATGTGATCGCGGTATCCCGACTTGTTTGACTCGTGAGGGATAATATCTTTCTTATGCCTCATGCCTTCGATTCCTTGCTGGCATGAATAATTGCTTGATTGCTTGACTAGTATAGCTTGCCTGTGATTAGTATAGCTTGTCCTTGCACCTATAGCCTCTTGATTAAATTCCGAGGACGAAATTCTTTTAAGGTGGGTAGAGTTGTAATAACCATTGTTCGTATTACGTATTTTAGTATACGTGTACGTATTTAGACCCGTATTGCATGTCTCCTTGTTTAGTTCGGCCCGACTTGACTTGGTTCGGCTTGGTTTTGCATGGTTCGATTTTGCTTGATTTTATGTGAACCAAACCACTCCCACCTACCACCACCTTCTTCATTTATATCCCACCAAACATTTCTCTCTCCTCATTAACTATTCTTCTTCCCAACCATTACTTCTCCACCAACCTGAGTGTGGAAGGTTTAGGCAAGTGCACCTTGCTTCATGGAGGAATCCCATTTTTTTTGTTCTATTGTCTTCCGCATGTGTTTCTAACCCACTTTAGTACTTAGCAATTTTCATTTCTATGGTTAAATTCTTGTAAATCTAGCTTTGTGGTATTTTCGGTTTCTAGGAGTTTTGATCTATCAAACTTGCATATTTTTGCTAGTTGATGGTTCCATATTGTAGAGAATTCTATTTTAACCAAATTTGACCTACGGGAGCCTGGATTTTGGTTCCTATTGTGGTTTGGAGGAGCATGGAGGCTATGGTATTTTTCATGGACATGTTCTCTGTGGGAACCATTAGTTGCACTCTGAGCCGCATGAGCATTAATAATTGCATGGCCAATCAATTGCTGAGCCGCATGGCTACTGTTCATTGTTAGCCGCATGGCCTATTTGCATGCATTAGTATTTAAATAATTGCATGCATCAGCATCGCTTACATATTCATGGCCGCATGGCCATTCACTAAATGAGTCGCATGGCCTTTGAAATGCTGGCATGCTTGTATATTTAAAGCATATATATTTTATGCAATTAATTGCAGGCATTAATGGCATTAGCAAGCATTAATGGCATGGCAGGTGCTTGCTTGCAATTAATGGCATGCATTAATGGCATTAGCAAGCATATATATATTTTATGTTGACAGGAGCTTGCTTGCCATAAATTGCATGGCTTTAGCATAAAAAATGCTTGGCCGCATGCTTGCATGCATGGCCCAAGCAATTGTTATTAATTGCTTACGTAAAATGCATCAGCATTTTTTGCTTGCAAATGTAAGCTTAGCTGGCCGCATGGAGTTCTTAAGCTGGCCGCATGGGAATTCGTAAGCTGGCCGCATGGAAATTCTTTAGCTAGCCGCATATGGTTACATATTTAATATGTATTGCATGCAAGCATCAGCTTGCATATATGAGCCGCATATGGTTACATATTTAATTTGCTTGTATGCAAGCCTCAGCTTGCACATATGAGCCGCATATTTACATATTTAATTTGCATGCATGCAAGCAGTAGCTTGCATGCCTATATATTTTAGCCGCATGAGCACTTGTTGCTTGGCCATTTAATTAAATAGTCAGCCATATGGCTACTATTTATATGTTAGCTGCATGGCCACTATTTAATCATGGCCGCATGGCCTATATATTTTTGGCCGCATATGCACTGTTGCATGGCTCCATTTATATGCTGACCGCATATGCTCGCCCCCTCCATAAATTGCATGGCTCCATAATATTTGTGGCCGCATGGCCTTAGCATTTATATGCTTGCTGCATAAAATTTTTCTGAGCCGCATGAGTCCACGTCCTTGCCCCTGCTAATATTTAATTAAACACATGTATGCTTGTACCATATTAATTGTTCCCTGACACGATGGTGACCCGTGGTGGCGCACTTTTGACAAATGACATGACATGATAGTGGCCCGACGTGGCGCACTCCTGACAGTGAACATGACATGACAAGATTGAATGACCTGGACACCGTAGATGATTGTGTTTGTACAATTGAACCGGTAATGTTTACATCATGTCTAGGACAGGGATCCCTGAGTACCACGGTCAGGGGTACCTACTGTAAATGACTAAGGCTAATAACTAAAATAATTCAGTAGTTATGAGAGATTTCTCCAGTTACAGGCGATCCCGTTATCCCGGCCACCATTGTGGACTTGCTGCATGCCGACGAGTAGGGCACAAGTCTAGATTCACTGATGTATGGAAAAGAACGAGGTACTGCTTAATGAACCCAAGTCGCCTGGATAACCTGGATTAACTGCAGGGCTTATGGCTGGAGGAACATCTCACTGCATGTTGCTAGTAACTAAGGCTTGTGATAACCCTAGAAAGCCGTAGTCACTGATTGGCCGGGAGCGATTGTATGGTGTAGTTTCAGTGCTCGATTATTGCAGGCTTGATCGCATGATTGTCACTTTCAACAATAAAGATCAGGGGCTAAGTTTTGTTCCGGTGAAGGGTTACAACCCCGGTCCTTGTTTGGTTTAAGGGTTGTAACCTGGCTCCCGGAACAGTTCTGAGTACTCTCTTCGTTTATTGTCTTATTGCACCCCACGTCATGCTTGTAATGTTTCACCTTACCAACAAGATTTGGAGACGGAGTTCTATTCAGGTGAAGGGTTACAACCCTGGTCCTTGTTTGGTTTAAGGATTGTGACCTGGCTACTTGAGTGGTTCCCTCGTACTCTATTATGACTGTTGTTATTCTTTTATTATCAAGCTCTTTTGTAACTGCTTTAATATTTATGTCTGATGTGCTGGTTTTAGTTCTTATGTGAAGCCTCATTTGTGGCACTTGTTCTTTCTGGGATCTGACCCAAATAGTTTTGTATGACCATATTTCAGAGCAGCTCCAGAGGATCTAGCGACTTCCCAGCCCGATGGTGACCACCAGGCGTAACCAGGGCAACGAGTGGGTTTATTTTTGGCTCTCCCACTCTATTGTAAAATTCTTATTTTGAGGCGTTTAGCCGGCGGACACCTGTTAGCTCGTATTGCATACCTTATTACTGTCTGCCTACGGGCTGTAACATGATTGACAGATCCTAGGGTTGATCATGTATGACTAAACTCTTGCCAGTCCTCACATTTTGTAACGACTAGCTTCATGATCAGCTGAATATGTAATGTTTGGGACGCCTCTCTATTGTATATTTGGTGATCTTACATCTTGTAACTTTACTTGTTTGCTTAAGATTGAGACATTTAGGCTTGTTATTGACCATATGAGACTAATGGATTGTAGTTAAACCATCATGTATCTAGACAGTCGTGATCGTATAGTGGGGTAGATTCCATTTCATTATACGTAGCTGGCTATGTATGCCCCCGCTCTCCAGTATTCTGGTTCTGGGGCGTTACAGTGGTTGTTTTCAACACAGAATAGTTTTCTATTAGAGATAACAACCATCTATTGTCTTTTGAATGGAACTGCCAATACCGCAACTAGGTTAGCTAAGGCATCGTCTTCTGTATTGCATGCGCGACGTACATGTTCGATGAAGAACCCTTTGAATGAAGAAGCTATCTTGGTTGCTGCTTCATGGTATGGTACTAGATCTTGATGTCGGACTTCATATATGCCTCTAACCTGATTAACAATCAGCTTGGATTCGCCATATACTTCGAGATATTCGATATCCAGTTGTTTGGCTAATTGGAGTCCAATTGTAAAACCCCTAAATTTCTACTATTTTTCTTTATTTAAATTTTGGTACTGATTTGAAATTTTGTATTGTACGTCGCGTAGTCGTAATTTGCGTAGCGCACGAAATTTTATTTTTCGTAATTGCTCGACGAGTGCGAATATGTGCGAGCGTACATATTTTAGAAAAATATTTTGTTCTATTTTATTAGTTTCAAAAAATATAAAAATTAGTTTTGCTATCATTTCTAAGCTTGTTATTCTTACATCATTTCTAAAAATTATTAAATATAAAATAATATTTTTGTATACTAGAAAAGCATAATTATGAAAAGAATATTTTTTGCATACATATATTTCGTAATTATTTATTGGTCTATTTTAAATAAAAATAAAAATTTTGAGATTTATTAATATTAATATTTTTATTGTTCAAAAAGATATTTGAAAATATTTATTATTTTCAAAATTATTATTATTGGTATTTTGAAAAATATTTTTGGAAGTTATTGTGGCCATTTAAAATCTTGATTTAATTTTTGGATTTATTTAAATAGATTAAATTAATATCTATATTTGGAATTAGAATTATCTCATTTGGTTTTAAATTAAAGGATGTAAATTTAATTAGATTTAAATTTGATTTGTATTTGGATTGGATTTAAATTGATTTAATTTAAATTACGAATTATCTATTTTTGGGTTTAAACTATTCCTATTTCTTATCTAATTGGGAATTCCCACATCCTATAAATAGGCAGGTACTCCTCCAATTTCTATCATTCATTATTTTCTCCACAAATTTGCTCCACAAATCTACGTGCATCGTGTCTGTGTCCATCCAAATTCTTATTCCATTTTTTTACAACTACATTATCCATTTATCTGCATCGACAAACCCGACACAATCAAATACCTAATTCCTAAACCTATTCTAACCGACGACAACCTCCCGGCGACGCCATAATCAACACCGACCGCCGACTTCCCAACTCCGACTAGTCTCTCTCCTTGCCGACACACCACCAACTAAGACCACCATCTCCCGGACCACCGCAGTCGACCCTAGCTTGCTGTACCACCATCCGCACCTACAGCCAGGCCCATCGCCACCGCCTTCATCGCCACGACCGCCCCCACAACCACCAACAAACCCGACCAAACCCCGTCACTATCGTGGCCAGCCCCAAGCCAATCTCCCGGCCACCCGTTCCTCCTCCCTGACCAGCATCCAATACCACGACCCACCACTGTTGTCCCAAACTCAGCCATCGCACTGCCACCACCAAGGCGAACAGCGCGACCCCCAAACCACGGCCCGCGTCCGACTGTCGCACCACCGCGGCAGCCAAACCCCACCGGCCACCACCACAAATTGCAAAAAAAAAAAAATAACGAAACCACCACCGCCACTCATCTTAACCCGCGGCCAGCGCCGCTGACCTCCTCGCTGCCGGTGCCGGAACCCTCGAGTCACCGCTCCCCGCTCGCCTTTCCGTGCACGAAACCCCGCCGCGCGCTCTGCCCTAGCCGCTAAAGCCCTCCGCCACCGCCTCGACGCCAGGGCCGACCCTCCGGTGCAGCGCCACCGCGTGCGCCATCTCCACCGCACCGATCCCCTCTCCTCGGCCCCCTTTCTCCCTCCCTCCGCCTCGCCTTGGCCGGACCCCGGCCTTCCACTCCGCCGACGAACCCCAAAACCCCTTGCCGCCCCTACGTTCGAACCATCCGCTTATTCTCTCCATCTTCGCCGCGATCGCCGCCCACGAGCACCACCCTCTCCTCAGCCCCGTCCGAGCGCGAGCGCACCGCCCGCTCGGAGCGCCGCCGGTCGCCCGCTCTTCCTCCGCAGCTCCGCTCTCTCCCTCTTCCTCACCGTCCCTTCATCCTCTCTCTCTCCTCTCCTTTCTCTTTCTTTTCAATTTAAGTGGAGCAGCTACTGCTGCGTTTGATGCTTTTTATTCTTTTGATTTTTATTTTATTATTATTTGTTATTATTTTGTTTTCTTTTTTTGTCTGTTTGTTTTTCTTTTGTGTTTTGTTTTATTTATTTATTTATTTATTTTTAAGCTTTGTTATTGCTTTGTTGTCTTCTTCTGCTTATAATTTTATTATTATTATTATTATTATTATTATTATTATTATTATCATAATCATCATTAACATTATTATCATTAATATTTTTATTTTTATTACTAGTATTATTATTATTATTATTATTATTATTTCCTAGTATAAGTATAAGTTATATTTTTTCTTGTATTTATTATTATTATTACTACATTAGATTTTTACATACAATGTACATACCATTAATTAGTATAGCATTAAATAGCAAATAGTATTAAGATTTTATTGTTGTAAATTTTTCTAGTATAATTATTTTAGAATAAACATATATCCTCCTAAAATTATATTTGTCATAAAATAGTACTAGGCTTGGCCTATATTTATTTACAAAACTGGATTTCGAAGTGTAGATATATTATTATGGTATTTTAAGAATATGGTTTGGTCTAAAAATTATATTTTCACAAAAATTTGTTTTAGTCTAAAAATATTTCTAGATTTTTCAAGTATTTCTTTATAATATTTGGAATAATAAAAACTTGGTTTAAATATAATTACTTTTCTAAAATAGTTTATTTCTTTCTTTCTACCAATTCTTTCGAATATCCAACCTTGCCTCTTGCTAGCCATATTCCTATCTTCTTCCAAATCTCGAACTTATTTATATCGTCCCTAACTAAATTGACCGTCCTGGACTCGATGGAACTGTCCGTGCCACCATCAGAGGTCTCCTTGCATAGTTGTTGTACCGAAGTCACAGTTTGTGCCACCTTGATCATCGCAGCAAACCAGGCGTCCTACCAGGCAAGACACATTGCCTTTACTGTTTATTTTCTTGCTCAATATCATGCATGTTTTTACTTATTCTAGAAAATATAAATTGTACTTGCAAATTATTATATTTTAGTTGCATATGGCTTAGAGTTAAGGGACCACCTTTGTTTGTGTCGCATTCATTGGCCCGACACTTGTGTATCACGAGTCACGAGTCTCATATAGATCTCGGACGTACGTATCGACTGGCCATCGGTGCGCACATGTCATGCGATAGGCAATAACTGCTAAATAGTTATGGTTGTCTAGAAGACTTAGCAACTTAGCAGTTATTAGGAATGTCGTGATGTGGATTCAGCACGAGTAGTGCATGTGGAGGGTGAAGACAGTTATTAGGCGCAGGGGCTTTCACACCTTTACTTTTCTCTAGATGCCATTTGTGACTCAGTCGAGAGACTAGTGGCCGTGCATTTATTTACTTTTCTCTAGATGCCACTAGTGCCTCGGTTGAAACACAAATGTACCGTGCATTTACTTTCCTCTAGCTGCCGTTAGTGACTCACCCAAGAGCTAGTGGCCGTGCATTTATTTTTATCTAGACGCCCCTTAGTTCTCGCTCGAGTGCTAATGGGCCGTGCATTTACTTTTCTATAGATGCCACTAGTTCCTTGGTTGAAACGCTAACGTGCCGTGTTTCTAGCTTCGGGAGCCCTTGTGTGGAACGTTGTCTTCAAAATGCATTAACACATAGAATGGTTAAGGACCTTTAATTGTGTAGTCACATTTACTTTTCTGTTGAGCTTTATTATTCAGTTAATGGCATGATATTATGTGTCTTATTACGTCCCTCTGAGGACCTAGTTATCTCGCCAGGTGTGTGCTATTGTTTGTCGCAGGTGTTCTAGCTCTCACCGTGATCATTACTTCTCTACGAGGATGATTGCACTTGGATCATCTTCGCTTCGCTCGCCATAAATCTTTCCTTTGTTATGTATTTCTTTTCATAGTTGGTAGTGGATTTGTCTCTGCCCAACTACATGTACCAAATGACAATTTCATAGTTAATTATATGAGGTCTTCTATTCATTTATTTTGTGTGGATGAGATTAGTTATGGTTCTACTGCATTTTACAGCTTATGTATTCATACGAGGCTTCCATATATTGGAGTATACTTCGTATGAATACAGCTGGCTTGTCTACGTTTCTAGTTCTACGTATTTTGGGACTGGGGCGTTACATATTTTTGTGGTGGCCCACACAGGTCAAGATAAATTGTTTGGTTACTTTACCGTACCAAGCAAGCCTGCGTATAGGATTAGAAGTCTAGGATCTCATCCACATACTTGACCTCTTTCCTTGATTTTATCTACCGTTTGACTCATCAATTGCATCTTGCTTGTTTTCTTCCATCCCTATTCTTATCTTCCCTTCGTGCTTGCTAGAGATTGACCCTACTAGTTAGTTGTCCCAAAACACCATTAGTTTAATTCTTTAAGTTGGGTAGAATACCTTATGAACTAGCAACCCCTTTGACCTAGCAACCTATATTAGCAAGCTTATTTAGATCCTAGAATCTAGAGAACCTAACCCGTCTAGCCAACCAAGGACTTGGACAAGAAGACTATAGGACGACTGTATGACTTAGAATCATTATACCTTCTTTAAATCTTAATCTCTCGTACCTATGTATTTACCGTTTTGACTAATGATGCTAATGTAGCCTAGTTTTTGCAAGCTTATTCTTTATCGAGTTTGTTCATGACATATGCTATTGAGTGCTCACTAGCATATTGTCTAATCAGAACCGATGCATAATGGTCTGATCAACCAAGTGCACTTTGGTTCGCTTTTGTCTATCGTTCTACGTGGATGGGGACATAGCTAAACTTGCCCTCTAGAATTCCATCCACGACTGCCTTGACAATTCCTTTGAAATTCTTTTCGGTCGTCTTCGAATCACGTATTCGTACTCGAAAATGTCATCTTTGAACCCCTTATTGCTTTCGCCTTCATCTATTTTAGAAGGACGAAGGCGTTGTACTATAACTTCCTCTAGCCATCCTATCGATTACGACCATATCGTATTATTTTCCTATGATCTAGATCGCAAATTCTTACGGCACGATTTTGTTATCGATTGTTCCTCATCGATACCCCTTGTGTCTTCTCTCCCCCCCTACGAATTCTTAATTTCGAGAACGAAATTCTTTTAAGTTGGGTAGGATGTAAAACTCCTAAATTTCTACTATTTTTCTTTATTTAAATTTTGGTACTGATTTAAAATTTTGTATTGTACGTCGCGTAGTCGTAATTTACGTAGCGCACAAAATTTTATTTTTCGTAATTGCCCGACGAGTGCGAATATGTGCGAGCGTATATATTTTAGAAAAATATTTTGTTCTATTTTATTAGTTTCAAAAAATATAATAATTAGTTTTGCTATCATTTCTAAGCTTGTTATTCTTACATCATTTCTAAAAATTATTAAATATAAAATAATATTTTTGTATACTAGAAAAGCATAATTATGAAAAGAATATTTTTTGCATACATATATTTCGTAATTATTTATTGGTCTATTTTAAATAAAAATAAAATTTTTGAGATTTATTAATATTAATATTTTTATTGTTCAAAAAGATATTTGAAAATATTTATTATTTTCAAAATTATTATTACTGGTATTTTGAAAAATATTTTTAGAAATTATTGTGGCCATTTAAATCTTGATTTAATTTTTGGATTTATTTAAATAGATTAAATTAATATCTATATTTGGAATTAGAATTATCTCATTTGGTTTTAAATTAAAGGATGTAAATTTAATTAGATTTAAATTTGATTTGTATTTGGATTGGATTTAAATTGATTTAATTTAAATTACGAATTATCTATTTTTGGGTTTAAACTATTCCTAGTTCTTATCTAAGTGGGAATTCCCACATCCTATAAATAGGCAGGTACTCCTCCAATTTCTATCATTCATTATTTTCTCCACAAATTTGCTCCACAAATCCACGTGCATCGTGTCTGTGTCCATCCAAATTCTTATTCCATTTTTTTACAACTACATTATCCATCTATCTGCGTCGACAAACCCGATACAATCAAATACCTAATTCCTAAACCTATTCTAACCGACGACAGCCTCCCGGCGATGCCATAATCAACACCGACCGCCGACTTCCCAACTCCGACTAGTCTCTCTCCTTGCCGACACACCACCAACTAAGACCACCACCTACCGGACCACCGCAGCCGACCCTAGCTTGCTGTACCACCATCCGCACCTACAGCCAGGCCCATCGCGACCGCCTTCATCGCCACGACCGCCCCCACAACCACCAACAAACCCGACCAAACCCCGTCACTACCGTGGCCAGCCCCAAGCCAATCTCCCGGCCACCCGTTCCTCCTCCCTGACCAGTATCCAATACCACGACCCACCACTGTTGTCCCAAACTCAGCCATCACACTGCCACCACCAAGGCGAACAGCGCGACCCCCAAACCACGGCCCGCGTCCGCCTGTAGCACCACCGCGGCAGCCAAACCCCACCGGCCACCACAACAAATTGCAAAAAAAAAAATAACGAAACCACCACCGCCACTCACCTTAACCCGCGGCCAGCGCCGCTGACCTCCTCGCCGCCGGTGCCGGAACCCTCGAGTCACCGCTCTCCGCTCGCCTTTCCGCGCGCGAAACCCCGCCGCGCTCTCTGCCTTAGCCGCTAAAGCCCTCCGCCACCGCCTCGACGCCAGGGCCGACCCTCCGGTGCAGCGCCACCGCGTGCGCCATCTCCACCGCACCGATCCCCTCTCCTCGGCCCCCTTTCTCTCTCCCTCCGCCTCGCCTTGGCCGGACCCCGACCTTCCACTCCGCCGATGAACCCCAAAACCCCTTGCCGCCCCTCCGTTCGAACCATCCGCTTATTCTCCCCATCTCCGCCGCGATCGCCGCCCACGATGTCACGACCCGCACCCGCTAAAAGGGCACGTGACGCGACAACGCCCAGCCCTCACCGTAAAAACGGCGTGGAACGCTGTAGATTTTTTAGTCTGACAACAGTATATATATGTAACAAAACATGTCGTGAATATGGTCAACTCCGAACGGAGGACAAGTAATGAATATATATAAGTACTCAAATCACAATCTAAGATGATAAAGTAAAGACTGAAAGATAAAGACAACAAGACGATAATAAAATAATAACCTGTCAAGTCCAAACACCAAATAATATACAAGTCCAAGTCTCTAATACAATCCATAATAATAACAGTCTCAAAAGTAGCTGGAGACAAAGTCCAATATAAAAGACCTACTCTAACTAAGCAATAGGTAAGGTCTCGCCAGGCGGAGCTAAGCCCTGCTGGACCAAAGTCTCCAGGTCTAGGCCCACTACGTCATCCGGACCGTAGTAGGTATAGTAATCTTCCTCATCTGCATCTGTAATATTTTCAACATATCCTGTCAGGATGGAACGAGTACAATCTACTAACAACAGTTCACAAGATATGACAAAAGCTATAAGACTGTAAATAGAGAGTATATACAAGAAAATTATGGAATGTACATGTGAGTATCATGGCAAGGTAAGCTGTAAAACTAGAGCTAGAATAAGGCAAGTAAACTGATCATGGCATGTACAAGAAATCAAGAATCATATATCTAGGTGTGTGAATACTAGCTACAACATGTGGCCGGCTTGGGTCTTGCACAAGGTCTACTGGCCTGGTTAATCATACGTGAAGTGTATGATTAACACTCACAAGGTCTACAAGAGTAACAAGGTGGATAATGACCACACATCTACACTAGTACTCCCCCGTCCCCGACTGGTAGAGTGGATCCAAGCAAGACACGTTACGACACAGGATTCTACGAGAAGGGAGCAAGTCTCCTCGAGAATCGGTGTCCATATACTGTACAAGAACTACAAGGGGGCTTGCACAAGATATACCAAGATAACGAGGAATAACATCTCATGTCGGGATCCATGAATACCAATCCGTGTGACCAATGTGTCGAGAACAAGCATATCCACACTAATTACATGAATCATAACAATCATTATAAATTAGAAAAGTGTCAGAGAATGTACTCGCCTGTAATATGATATGGTATGTCAACTGGAGCAAATACAGCGTCTCGAGGACCTATAGAGAACAAGACGTATCAATACTCTATCTAGGAAATAAAGTCAAATCAATTTAAATTCTATTAAGTCATTCTAGGTCAAGACACGTCAAACTAGGTTATACGGGGTCAACCTAAGTCATATTAGGTCTAACTGGGTAAAACTGGGTCAGCGCAAGTCAAACAGAATTAATCTAGGTCAATTTGAGTCAACAGTTGACTTTTAGTCAAACGGTCAACTCTGGTCAACCGTGGTTAACTCTGGTCAACCCTAGGTCAACTCTAGGTCACTGGTGACTAACAGTTGACTTTTGGTCAACTGCACAAGTCTAATGGAATTTGGAACTAAATTGGATAAAGTGTTGACCCATAGTTGACTTTTGGTCTAAAAAGTCAACCGTGGTCAACCGGGGTCAAGACTAAGTCTAGACAGCTATTTCTACCCATTACCAACCTCTACAACCCATATCCAAGTCCATCTTGGACTTCGAAACTCATTTCTTGGCCGTAGGCCAATTACCTAATTTACCCTTAAAAAGGAAAAAATTCTACCTTCGGCGATTATCTAGTTAGCCTACCTACGCTTGATATTTTGACCCGATCTCCCCAGGGTAGTATGATACTAGCCTATACATATAATACCTACCAAAATACCTAGGTAACGTGGACATCTAGTTCATGATACGGCCCGTTGCCAAAATCTTGAATATTTCAAGATACGCACTGATACGGCGCGATACCGGCGCCCTACGACCCCGATTTCCTCTCGGAAGCTTACCCGCAAAATCTAATTTACGTATTCTAGCCCCACGCCGAGTTTCATCGTGATCCGATACTCGGAGCTCGATTTCGCCCTCTAACTCAACTCTTCTAAATTGATTTCCTCCACTTCCTATACAAATACCCTTCTTCTAATTCTTATTCTCTTCTCCTTCTAATTTCCTATTCTAATTCCTCTTCTTAACTCTTCTAATCCTTCTTCTTCTCATTCTTCCTCTTATCTAACTTTTCTCCTAATTCTTCTTCCTATTCCTTCTTCTATTCTTCTCTTCATTCTTTTCTTCTAATCTCTTCCTATTCTCCTTCTCCTACTTCTTTAAATCTTCTTCTCATTTTCTTCTTCTTATTCTTCTACTATACTCTTCATTTCCCTCTCTATATATCTCTATCTATATCTATATATATCTATATATCTATATACATACATATATATATATAGGGGGGGTCTAAGGGGTAAAGGGCTAAGGGGGGGGGGGGTTAAGCTGCTACTGCAGCTGCTACAGCTGCTGCTACAGCTGCAACCTGCTGCTGCTGCGGCTCCTACTGCACATGCTGCTGCTACTGCTGCAATCCTGCTGCTGCTGCAGCTCCTATTCTTCTTCATTCTCTTCTTCTTCCTTCCCTTCTTCCTCTACTATATATATATATATATATATATATATATATATATATATATATATATATATATATATATATAATCTAAATCCATATATCTATCTCTACAAACACACACACTCCTCTATATACATATATATACACACACACATATATATATATAAACACACATACACATATATATATAAATACATACATACACCCCCTCCCACAAACACACTCTCACACACTCACACAAGCACACTCACACTCTCACACCACTCTCATGACACAAACACCACCACCACCATTCTCTACACACACACACACAAATACATATATACAAATACTACATATATATATATATATATATACCACTTAATATATAAATAACCCCCAAATAAAACCTTAACCTAGATTATAGGGAATCCTATAAAATTTGTGGACAAAGTGTACAGAATCCTCTTCTCTACACTTATTGTGAAGCAATAAATGGAGTAGAGAAATTAATTAGGGATTTAAATGCATACCTAAGGTTCCTTGGAGAGAGAGAGAGAGAGAGAGAGCTTGGAGGAAAGAAAGATTTTTGAAAGAGAGAGAGAGAGATTGCTTAATGGAGAAGAAAAGGGGGGAATTTGTAATGTCCCAAAATCGTGATACGTATTTAGTGTACGTATACGTGTTTTGGACCCATATTTTATTTATTCATGATTAGTTATCCTGGTTTATTTTGCACTGGCTTGGTTTTATTGGTATTGATAGTTTAAATGGTTCATTGGTTTATTTTTGGATTAGTGAGGCTTGGTTTATTTCATTATTCATTGAGTTTAAATTGCTTGAGAGAGAGAGAGAGTTTATTGGCCTTGACTTGGTTCACCTTGGTTTATCTTGGCTTGATTTATTCCTGGGGTTGGTTTGGTTCGGCTAGGCTTGGTTGCCTTGGTTCATCAAGAACCAAGGGGTGAACCCCCTACCTACCACCACCCATAGTATTTATTGCCATTTCTTCTTTCTCTCTCTTCATTACTCATATTCTTCTTCCTCATTTACTTCTTACCTACCAGAGAGGGAGAGAGAGGTATAGGCAAGTGCAACTTGCTTCATGGAGGAACTCCAATTTTACTACTTCATTCTCTTCCTTACTGCATTCTAAAGCACTTTAGTACTTGACATTTTTAATTTCCATGGCTAGATTCTTGTAGATCTAAGTTTATTTCATTTTCGAATTTCTTGGGTTTTGATCTACTTAATCTTGTTATTTCTATATTTTGATGGTTCCATATTATAGAGCATTTCATTCTGCCCCATTTTGACCTATGGAAGTTCGGATTTGGACTCCGGATGAAGGTTTCATGGAGCTTGGAAGCATAGATTCTTGGCGTTCTTCTTCTCGGAAGCTTGGAGAAGAAGAACAGTGCTAGACTTGACCGCATGAATACTTCATGCGGCAAGTGATTCCGAGCCGCATGAGCCTTCATACGACAGTTCTGGCCGCATGTGTAGTGCCCCGTCCCGCAAAGTCAATCGGAGGAATCGAAACGCCGACGGCGTTCGGCCTTAGCCTTGCAACGGCTTGCTCGAAGACATCGCTCAGGTGGGGTAGTTTCGGTGAACTCTCCTCATCTTTGCCTTCACATAATAAATCGTGTTTTCAACTTGCACAAGTTAGGCTTGATAATAAAAGCTACGCATCCACATAGCTAAGGGAATAATCCCGACGGGTCAAAATGAGTTAGAACATGGAAAACGTCCCACGGTCGGCTTAGAGTTGGTGCACGGCGTGCTTTGAAAATGACACTCGGTCCTTCATCCCGTGGCTTGGGAGAAGGAAAGTTGGTCTTCGGTGCAAAAGTTGAGAGTTAGCCTAAGTCATAGGCGTCGCCCGCACAAATGCTTACTAAAGCATGCTCGGTCCGGTCCCGCAAGGCTTGGCATAGCCTTTGCTCGTCCCTTGGGTTAAGTTGTAGGCTTGTGTGAGTTAGGCAAAGTTATGCCGGTCGACCTAAGTTATTCTACGTGCTGTCCCGTTCATTCTGCGGTTGTCAAGTTAAACAGTCCCACGATTCCAAGGCCCGTCATATGAAGTATGACTTGGGCGATAACGTTGCATAGAACACGAGTCGGTTTAGAGGCACGAGCCACGGTTGGTTCAGTGGAAAGTTATCCACGGTCGGTCGACACTCAAGAAAACATGTTATGTTCAAGTTAAGTTGGAAGGCTATGCAGTAGCCGTTCCCTGAGTTCAAAGAACGTTAAGTCTAAGCGATGGTTAGTCGCCGAGGCAACCCTGGTTAGGGGCTCTGCAAAGGAAGTATGAAAAAGGGAAAGAGTTAAAACAACCAAGTAAATGAATTGATCACATAACAAGCCCAAACTGTATCCTAAAACACTCCATGTAACCCTTATGAACTTGGACAACTTGTCGACAAGGGGTGGTTTCTTCGAGCGGAAACCCGGGGCCACGGGACCGTCTCGGCCTAGGAAGAAACTGGTTGTAGCCGCGCTGGTTAGGCAACGCTGGTAAAGGCATCGGTAAGACGGGGACTTGCATCGGGGCTCGCTACCTGCGTTGCAGGGGTCCCGTATTACCAGGCTACGTCCAAGGCGGCTGGTTAGGCCAATCCCATAACAAACACTTAATAATAATTGTTGTTTTCAACTAATATGGTAAGTTTTGTGTCGGCACGGGCGGCAATCCGTGTGCGTGCCTTTGGATTGAGTTGAATATGTATGAGTTAAAAAGACACAAAGTCAGAGCCTAAGATTTGGCTACAGCGAAGGCGACGTGCTTCGGCACGAGATGTGGCGTCGAGTGTTAAGTTGCGAGTTAAGTCAAAAGGGCCGTAGGGCATGTTGTGTGAAGTTACGTTGAGTTGTTGGGCTCGGCCTCGAAATATGAGGCACGGCCGCGTTGTCACGACACAAGTGTAGCCGAGACTAAGCAAGGAGGCACTGCCTCGGAGGTATTGAAGCACGAATCGAGTTGTGGCACGACCGAGTCATTACGTCCCAGAGTTTGGCACGAAAGACAAGTATAAGTCGGTGCGTCGACAATGCAAGCACGAGAAAGGTCTAGAGGCAAGGAAATGGAGTCCTTCGTGTAGTTGCGTCTCTGATTATGGCCGTAAGGCAGACACGACTTGATAGGTTAACGTTGTTGGCACAAGGAGTGGTCTAGTCACAAAGTATGAGTTAACGTTGACATTGCTAGCACGGGATGGTTCCGATACACAAGTTGCGCTAAGGCGCCGGTCTTAAAACTGATCCTAAGGCAAGAATAGAAAGACAATCGTAAAAGGGTTTATGTTGCACAAAGATGATAAAACGTGTAGGTTTTGTATGGGTGGGCGAGGAGCTCACTCCACCAGTACAGTGGTACTGACACCCACACAGTGTTTCATGTGCAGGCACAGGTAGAAGCTCGTGGTGCGGAGCTCGCTTGGATGCGTCGAGGCACGGAGTTCCTTGGCGAGTCGAAGCGTGCGGTCGCGTGATCTGAAGACTTATACAGGACGTAATGTATGGACATCGCCTTCCGAAGCTTCCGCTGGAATCAAGTATTGTATCGAGAGATGAGAGAGAGCAGAGTGACTTGTAAAATGAGAGAAAAGTGAGACTTGAGAGACTTGTAATTGGCCTTGCGCCCACAATGTAATCCTTGAATTCAATATCAATAAAAGAGCTTTCTTTGAAATACTTGTGTTCATGTGTTCTTTAAATTCCGCTGCAATATATTCAATGTCTCTGCACGGGACTTCTGTGCGACGACCCCGTCGTAGCCGCTGAAATCGGCCGTTATGGAACCCGCCTTGCACGAGCGCAATCTAGGCTCGTGCGGCATCACGCCTTAGCGAGGACGATCGCTCCTACGGGAGCGGGGCGTGACATAGTGGTATCAGAGCACGGCTTTACGTCCTTGGACCGTCGATTGAATTCTTTAACTTCGATGTTTCAGCAAAACTCTGTTGCTTCCGCAAGTTGTTATCGTTGGTACGCTCTCTCTCAAATGTCCCTCGGCATGTCCATACAATAAGTCTAAATATTTTCAAAAGCTCGTACAAGCGTTCATTCGAACGTATCGGTAGGCTATCGCCGGATGCATCATAGGCCTTGGTGCTGATACGTTGCAAACTTGACTCGATAGAAAATATGTGCTAACGTAAGCAAAGTCGCACGTATGCCCGAATAGTCCAACGTCGACCTTAGAAAGTCGCGTGCGTGCCCAATTAGTCCAACGTCGACCCTAGAAATTGAGCGTGCAAACTCGGAATATAGTCCGCACGGGATGGCTATGCATACGGCCTTTTGGCTAAGTTGTATTTCGCGTCGCGCATCTCGACCCTTGGTGCAAACGAATCGCGAGCGATAACAAGTATCGCTCGGTCGAGAACGGAGATACACTTAGAGTGTCTATCGATAGGAACGCTATCGAACTAACGCTTAGACGTACACGGAAGATTGATTTGGATTTTGAGGAAATAGTGCGAACGACTTAGTGCGTCGATACGACGCGAGCGACTACGTTAGCGATTCGTCGAACGAATCTGAAGGATATCTTAGCGCATGACGCGAATGTGATTGAGGACTAGATCTTATGGCTTAAATCCGAGTGGTGTATGTGATAGGTTCGAAGAAGAATAAGAATGAGTGTCGACGACTAGTCGAGTGGCTCGAGTCCGAGTGGTGTATGGTTCGTCTTGGAAATTGTTCGAGTGAATATTGAGGATTACGAGTATGTCGGCGAGGCGATGCAATCGCGCAAAGCCTTAGAATGCGTCACGCTTAGTTGGTCGTGACTTCGAATGTCCCGAACGAGCATTTTGTTCGGACAACTTGTGAATGTGCAACGTGAGTTAGAAAACATTTCGGAATGATGGATGAAAATGAATGGTCTTGATCGAGGAAACTTAGAGGATCGTACGTGCGATATCGGATTGATACAACTGAAATGCGACTTGAGTTTTGAATAATGATCTTGAAACGAGCTTGAGGAAAAGTGACTAAACTTGATCTTGAGTATTGAGAAAATTGAGGAATATCCAACTCGGACAACAGCATCAACGCACGACTCGAAATTGGTTGCAAAGGAAGATCGTCAGGTTACGCATATCGTCGATGGTATTGAGGCGTATCAAAGATCGATATGCGATAACTCGGGGGCACTCTAACTCGGCGAATGACGGTCGTGCAAATGTCATTGTTCCGTTGGACGCTATACTTGAAATGTTAAAAATGTGTGTGTCGAAGAAAAGATAGACTTGGTTCGAGGATTTTCTAAGTTGAACGAATGACGATCGAACTATCGAACTTGGCTTGGATGAAAACTGGAATGTTTGGATTTGCTTCGTCGACAACCACAATGTTGATGTTCTTGTCTTATGCGAGCGCTACTCCAGCCTCGCACATGCGTCACACCGATTAGGGCGATCACTCTGCGTGAGCGCTGGTATGGTGATTCATACAGCGGGAGTGGTCGAACTTGTACGGTGCGACAGATTGTGCTTTGACTTGTGGCTTGACACGAAGTTAGACTCGAGATTGAATTGGTGTGCTTGTCGATTGAACTTGAGGATTGAGTAGGTCCAATCCGCGTATCGAGAATGAATGAGTCTAAACTCAAACAAGAGTTACGCCCCGATGAGAATGATTATTCCGCGGGAGCGTTGCGTGGTGATTCATGAACCGCCGTGGATAATCGGACTCGCGTGAGATTGGGGCGCAACGTATTGTCGAGCGAGACGACCTCGTGATCGAATACATGAATTGGTTAGAATTGGTGAATTGAAGGAATTTGAATATACACAATGCGTGCCATAATACGAATTAGGTGATCGTGCTTGATGTTTAGAAATTTGAGTGACACGAGTTTGGGTAGAAGACCCCGTGTGATCGACTTTGGTTTGACCCTAGGATTGGGGTCAGTGTTGGCATTATTGTTGGGGAACTATGATTCCAATCCTGAAGATTGACTTAGCCTCGAAAATAAATAGCCTAGCGGTTAGGCAAGACGCCCTGTTTCAAGTGTTAGCAATCGGAATGATTGATCTGAGGATTGGCATGGATGGATGGCATGGATCACGAATATAGGAAACCCTGCTCACGAGACTCGGCTGACATGCATATATTTCAGGGACGCCTGGGTATGTGCACGATGCGACTCGAGTGAGAATGACAAATTCTTTATCATGCGGCTTGGTTGAATGCATGTATTTTGGGGACGCTTGAAATGCGTGCACGATCCAGCCAAGTGAAACGACGAGTTCAAGCAAGGCTTGAAAGATGGGAGTGTGTCGAGATCTTGAAATCGTGTTAAAGTAAAGATTGATAATAGTGCGAGCGTGGCTCGGAATCGAAAGAACGCGTAGGCGAAATGTGTACGATTAAGTCTTGGCCATAGAAATGGTAGGATAGCTTGCCTTCAGGAAAGTCTCGAGGACGAGACTTGTTCTGAGTGGTGTATGATGTAGTGCCCCGTCCCGCAAAGTCAATCGGAGGAATCGAAACGCCGACGGCGTTCGGCCTTAGCCTTGCAACGGCTTGCTCGAAGACATCGCTCAGGTGGGGTAGTTTCGGTGAACTCTCCTCATCTTTGCCTTCACATAATAAATCGTGTTTTCAACTTGCACAAGTTAGGCTTGATAATAAAAGCTACGCATCCACATAGCTAAGGGAATAATCCCGACGGGTCAAAATGAGTTAGAACATGGAAAACGTCCCACGGTCGGCTTAGAGTTGGTGCACGGCGTGCTTTGAAAATGACACTCGGTCCTTCATCCCGTGGCTTGGGAGAAGGAAAGTTGGTCTTCGGTGCAAAAGTTGAGAGTTAGCCTAAGTCATAGGCGTCGCCCGCACAAATGCTTACTAAAGCATGCTCGGTCCGGTCCCGCAAGGCTTGGCATAGCCTTTGCTCGTCCCTTGGGTTAAGTTGTAGGCTTGTGTGAGTTAGGCAAAGTTATGCCGGTCGACCTAAGTTATTCTACGTGCTGTCCCGTTCATTCTGCGGTTGTCAAGTTAAACAGTCCCACGATTCCAAGGCCCGTCATATGAAGTATGACTTGGGCGATAACGTTGCATAGAACACGAGTCGGTTTAGAGGCACGAGCCACGGTTGGTTCAGTGGAAAGTTATCCACGGTCGGTCGACACTCAAGAAAACATGTTATGTTCAAGTTAAGTTGGAAGGCTATGCAGTAGCCGTTCCCTGAGTTCAAAGAACGTTAAGTCTAAGCGATGGTTAGTCGCCGAGGCAACCCTGGTTAGGGGCTCTGCAAAGGAAGTATGAAAAAGGGAAAGAGTTAAAACAACCAAGTAAATGAATTGATCACATAACAAGCCCAAACTGTATCCTAAAACACTCCATGTAACCCTTATGAACTTGGACAACTTGTCGACAAGGGGTGGTTTCTTCGAGCGGAAACCCGGGGCCACGGGACCGTCTCGGCCTAGGAAGAAACTGGTTGTAGCCGCGCTGGTTAGGCAACGCTGGTAAAGGCATCGGTAAGACGGGGACTTGCATCGGGGCTCGCTACCTGCGTTGCAGGGGTCCCGTATTACCAGGCTACGTCCAAGGCGGCTGGTTAGGCCAATCCCATAACAAACACTTAATAATAATTGTTGTTTTCAACTAATATGGTAAGTTTTGTGTCGGCACGGGCGGCAATCCGTGTGCGTGCCTTTGGATTGAGTTGAATATGTATGAGTTAAAAAGACACAAAGTCAGAGCCTAAGATTTGGCTACAGCGAAGGCGACGTGCTTCGGCACGAGATGTGGCGTCGAGTGTTAAGTTGCGAGTTAAGTCAAAAGGGCCGTAGGGCATGTTGTGTGAAGTTACGTTGAGTTGTTGGGCTCGGCCTCGAAATATGAGGCACGGCCGCGTTGTCACGACACAAGTGTAGCCGAGACTAAGCAAGGAGGCACTGCCTCGGAGGTATTGAAGCACGAATCGAGTTGTGGCACGACCGAGTCATTACGTCCCAGAGTTTGGCACGAAAGACAAGTATAAGTCGGTGCGTCGACAATGCAAGCACGAGAAAGGTCTAGAGGCAAGGAAATGGAGTCCTTCGTGTAGTTGCGTCTCTGATTATGGCCGTAAGGCAGACACGACTTGATAGGTTAACGTTGTTGGCACAAGGAGTGGTCTAGTCACAAAGTATGAGTTAACGTTGACATTGCTAGCACGGGATGGTTCCGATACACAAGTTGCGCTAAGGCGCCGGTCTTAAAACTGATCCTAAGGCAAGAATAGAAAGACAATCGTAAAAGGGTTTATGTTGCACAAAGATGATAAAACGTGTAGGTTTTGTATGGGTGGGCGAGGAGCTCACTCCACCAGTACAGTGGTACTGACACCCACACAGTGTTTCATGTGCAGGCACAGGTAGAAGCTCGTGGTGCGGAGCTCGCTTGGATGCGTCGAGGCACGGAGTTCCTTGGCGAGTCGAAGCGTGCGGTCGCGTGATCTGAAGACTTATACAGGACGTAATGTATGGACATCGCCTTCCGAAGCTTCCGCTGGAATCAAGTATTGTATCGAGAGATGAGAGAGAGCAGAGTGACTTGTAAAATGAGAGAAAAGTGAGACTTGAGAGACTTGTAATTGGCCTTGCGCCCACAATGTAATCCTTGAATTCAATATCAATAAAAGAGCTTTCTTTGAAATACTTGTGTTCATGTGTTCTTTAAATTCCGCTGCAATATATTCAATGTCTCTGCACGGGACTTCTGTGCGACGACCCCGTCGTAGCCGCTGAAATCGGCCGTTATGGAACCCGCCTTGCACGAGCGCAATCTAGGCTCGTGCGGCATCACGCCTTAGCGAGGACGATCGCTCCTACGGGAGCGGGGCGTGACAGCATGGGCTTGACTTGGCCGTATGACAATTCATGCGTCAAGTGACTCTGCTGCATGGGACTCTCAGCCGCATAGGCTGGATCCCATTCCTGGCCGCATGGACTTCTGAGTTCCTTCATTCCTGAGCCGCATGAACCCGTATCATCTCGGGCCGCATGCACCCTGACCCGTCCTAAGCCGCATGGACATCTGAGTTCCCAGCCGCATGAGTTCCTTTATCCTTGAGCCGTATGAACCCGTATCATCTCGGGCCGCATGCACCCTGGCCCGTCTTGAGCCGCATGACCCTTGCTTGGACCCAGCCGCATGAGGCTCGTTCTTTGAGCCGCATGAGACCCGTCATCCTGAGCCGCATGAGATGTGCTGTCTCAGCCGCATAAGCCCGATTCTCCCTTCAGCCGCATAAGGCTAGGACTCCCTGGACCGCATAGGACCCTGCTCATTCCCTAAGCCGCATGGACTCGGATTCCTGAGCCGCATGGAGTCTTTCCCGAGCCTTGTCTTATTATTTGTATTCGATTATTAATGTTATATTTATCTTGTAACTTCAGTATAACTTGAGTACACATTTACCCCTTATTGTATATTTTTACGCCCATTTTATATCCTTACGCCTTTTGCCCTGAACTTGATTGACACGATTGAAATGATAAACTGACATGACCTGATAGTGGCCCGTCGTGGCGCACTCCTGACAAGTACACTTGGCATGATAACCTGACATGATTATCTCGAATAGCTGTTGCGACGGCTACCTGACATGACATGACCTGTATAATTAATCCTGACACCGTGGGCGATTGTGCTTGTACAAATAATCCAGTCCTGTCTTGCATCATGTCTAGGAGGGAACTCCTGAGTACCACGGTCAGGAGTACCTACTGAAATGGACTAAGGTTAACAACTAGTATAATTCACTAGACATGAAGAGATGTTCCCCAGTTACAGGCGATCCCGTTATCCCGGCCGCAAATGTTTGGACTTGTAGCCTGTCGACGAGTAGGGCACATTTCCAGCCCACTGTTATGTGGGGCACTCTCCATTGTCACTTTAATGATTGAACTCTATTGTCACTCTAATGTATTGAACTCTCTAAATTGTCACTATAATGATTGCCTGGATAACCTGGATAGCTGCAGGGCCTGTGACTACTTGGAGCATCTCATTGCATCTTGCTAGTAACTAGGATTGTGATAACCCTAGTTAGTTAATGTAGAAAGCCGTAGGCAATGATTGGCCGTGATTGCTTGGATGGAGTCTAGTCCAGTATAGTATTGTCTAGAAGTGATTGATTGATTGCAAGATTGTACCAGAATGATTGAATGATTGTCACTCCAGATTGTTACTATAACGATTGTACTCTATTGTCACTCTAGTGTATTGTACTCTTCATTGTCACTTTTATCATTGTACTCTCATTTTCACCTTAATGATTGTCACCTTTAGCAATAAATGATCAGAGACTAAGTTCTGTTCAGGCGAAGGGTTACAATCTCGGTCCTTGTTTGGTTTAAGGATTGTGACCTGGCTTCCGGAATAGTATCTTCGTCTTCTCTTCATGTATTGCCCAGCTATATTTTATTTTAGCATGATTCTCCAGTTCTTTTATGTTAATAATGCTTCTCTTAATTATTTTCTCTGATTGGGGCAAGTGCATTGGTGGTGCACAAACCTCAATCTGTGTTACTGATTGTTGTTTTCTTACATATGAAATGCTAATGAATTGTTTGTTTTAGTTCCTAAGTGAAGCCTCCTTTGTGGCACTTGCTCTTTCTGGGGTCTGACCCAGCTGGTTTTGTATGGCCAGATACCGGAGCAGCACCAAAGGATCTCCCTGCTTTCCAGCCCGATGGTGGTCACCAGGCGTAACCAGGGCATCGAGCGGGTTTCTTTTGTTCTCCCACTGTAATATTGTAAATTATTCTTTTGAGGCGTTTAGCCGACGAGCAAGTGTTAGCTCGATTGTACTTACTTACTGTCTGCATACGGGCTGTAACATGATTGACAAGCCCCGGGGGTTGATCATGTATGACTAAACTCTTGCTAGTCCTCACATTTTGTAACGACTAGCTTCATGATCATTCCGAATATATAATGTATGGGACGCCTTACTATTGTGTATTTGGTGGTCTGACATCTTGTAACTATTATTAGTTGGTTGAGATTGAGACAATAGGCTATTTATGACCTTAAGAGACTGATGGATTGTAGTGAAACCCTCACATATCTAGACAGCCGTGACCGTATAGCGGTGTGGATTCCATTCAGTTATACGTAGCTGGCTATGTCTGCCCCCGCTCTCCAGTATTCTGGTTCTGGGGCGTGACAGGATTATACATGGCCGGCCAAGGCTTTGGGGTTATTGGGTTGGGGATCCACTAAGCCCCCAACCCATTAAGCTTAGTTTGGTTTGGTTTGAAATCGGTTTGGTTCGGTTCGTTTCGGTTTAGCTCTAACTAAATTAGCCTTTATAATGACTAATTAAGCCATGGAAGATGGGTTAAAGATTTCTAGCCTAATTATGATGGTATGTGGGCCAAGCCCAGCTAGTATGTAGGTCCCACTAGGGTCCAGGCTACCCGGATCTCCAATTTGAGTCCGAATTGGATAAAATCCAAACCAAACCAAATAAATCCCAAAAAATCACATAAAATAAATAAAAATTCCTAAAAATTATAAAACTTGAAAAATGACAAAAATACCCCTAATTTGAAAACTGGGGGTGACAAATCTACCCTCCTTAAAAAATTTCGTCCTCGAAATTCAAACGGTCGTACTCTTCTCTAGGTCAAGCACCCAACAATCAAGGTCTACTAAATTTTATCCTAAGTTATATAACATACAATCCAGAAAATCAGAACACATGCATGGTTTTAAATCTCTACAATATCGTGTTATTGCAGTCTTCATTGGGGTTTTCTATTTAATCTAGTACGATCATCACATATGCAAACTAAAGGCACTAAGAAAGTAATAATCAATCAATGGGCGAAAAGAACAGGTAAAAGAAAGAGCAAGACCCTACCTCCTAGTCCAATGCGTGCAGGATCCTCAACTGTCATCGCAAAAGTCCTGTCCTGGCGGGGTATATCCCGCTGCTGATGGAGGGCGTGATGCGGTGCCATAGGTGGCCTACCCTGTGCTCCATGAGCTGCTACCGCCCCACGGGATACCCTGCGAGGGTTCGCAGGACAATCTCTCAACTGATGTCCAGCCTCCCCGCAGTAGAGGCACAAACCCAGCCTCTTCCGGCAAACCTCCCAGACGTGACCAGGTCTCCTGCAGAAGTGGCAAGGAGCCCCATGCTGAGCCTGCCTCGGCTGAGTGTGCTGCACCTGCTGAACCGGTGCTCTGGTCTGATGCTGGAAAGTCTGATGCTGAAGCTGAGGGCGCTTAGCAGCCCCTGCGCTGCTACTAGCCCCCGAGAAAAGATCACGCTCCCTCTTGGGCTTCAAGCCCCACTCCCGCTCAACCTTGCGGGCCTCCGCGTAGATCTGGGTATAAGTCTCATAGAAGGAGGGAATGTGGATCTTGATATCCCAAGTCAGCCCCTCCCTGAAACGGCTCGTCCTGATCTCCGGGTCTCGAACCATGTACTCTGCGTATCGGCTCAGACGGCCGAACTCCGCTGCGTACTCCTCCACAGATAGACTGCCCTACTGCAGATCCTGGAACTGTCGCACCAGGTCAATCTTGTCCGTGGGGGAAAAGAACTTCTCCTTGAAGAGGAGTTTGAACTCTGCCCAAGTATGGCCCTCTCCAGCTAGGGCTGGCTCGTTTCTGAACCAGGTGCGTGCAATGTCTAGCAACTGCAAACCTACCGCCTCGACCTTCAGGTCGTCTGCCAGGCGGGAGGCCCTCATCTGCCGCTCGATATCCTCGAGCCAATCATCTGCATAGACCACACCCTCGGTCCCGCTGAAGTCACGGGGCCCGAGCTTCTTGAAGTCCTGGATATCTCCGTACCTCGGTCGCATCCCCGGATGAGGAGCCCTCTGCTCCACGGCTGCAAGGGCCAACTGATGGGCATCCTCCATGCCCTGACGTATCGCGTCTGTCTGCCTCTGCTGAGCCTCGTCCTGGGCTCTCTGAGTCTCCAGCACCTGCTGGAGGAAGGTAAGCATCTGCCCCATATCTGTAGGCAGAGGAGGTGGAGGTGGAAGTACATCTGCAACTGGCGGAGGAATCCGCTGCGCAGGAGGAGGAAGAGCGCCCCCGACAGCTCCCGGCACTACGGAAAGAGCACCCGCAACCCCAGGGACTGTCATCGAGGTAGCTGGAGGAGTACCTCCGAGAGCCCCAACAGAAGTCCCATCTGCAGGAGAAGTGACCGGAGCCTGTCCGCCAGAGGTGGTAGACCTCTCCGTCTCCCCGTGCTCCTCTCCAGGAGAGTAAGTCATAACTATCCTGGAGACAGATTGAAAGGAAGATATCAATATGGCACAAGAAAGATTATATCAAAGGAGGACAGCTAGAATGCATTAAATCAATATCAAAGACGGTAAGCAAGATAAGCAAGGAAAGATCCTACTGTGATTGAGTACTCTTAGCCTATAGCCTATCCTAGATACGTACCGCAGGCTCATAATAGCACTCTAAGTCGAGCGCCACTACGACATCGCACTAATTGCGACTTCAGGACCTGCGTGGGCCACCACTAAAACGTGTCACGACCCGCACCCGCTAAAAGGGCACGTGACGCGACAACGCCCAGCCCTCACCGTAAAAACGGCGTGGAACACTATAGATTTTCTAGTCTGACAACAGTTTATATATATAACAAAACCTGTCGAGAATATGGTCAACTCTGAACGGAGGACAAGTAATGAATATATATAAGTACTCAAATCACAATCTAAGATGATAAAGTAAAGGCTGAAAGATAAAGACAACAAGACGATAATAAAATAATAACCTGTCAAGTCCAAACACCAAATAATATACAAGTCCAAGTCTCTAATACAATCCATAATAATAACAGTCTCAAAAGTAGCTGGAGACAAAGTCCAGTATAAAAGACCTACTCTAACTAAGCAATAGGTAAGGTCTCGCCAGGCGGAGCTAAGCCCTACTGGACCAAAGTCTCCAGGTCTAGGCCCACTACGTCATCCGGACCGTAGTAGGTACAGTAATCTCCCTCATCTGCATCTGTAATATTTTCAACATATCCTGTCAGGATGGAACGAGTACAATCTACTAACAATAGTTCACAAAATATGACAAAAGCTATAAGACTGTAAATAGAGAGTATATACAAGAAAATCATGGAATGTACATGTGAGTATCATGGCAAGGTAAGCTGTAAAACTAGAGCTAGAACAAGGCAAGTAAACTGATCATGGCATGTATAAGAAATCAAGAATCATATATCTAGGTGTGTGAATACTAGCTACAACATGTGGCCGGCTTGGGTCTTGCACAAGGTCTACTGGCCTGGTTAATCATACGTGAAGTGTATGATTAACACTCACAAGGTCTACAAGAGTAACAAGGTCGATAATGACCACACATCTACACTAGTACTCCCCCGTCCCCGACTGGTAGAGTGGATCCAAGCAAGACACGTTACGACACGGAATTCTACGAGAAGGGAGCAAGTCTCCTCGAGAATCGGTGTCCATATACTGCACAAGAACTACAAGGGGGCTTGCACAAGATATACCAAGATAACGAGGAATACCATCTCATATCGGGATCCATGAATACCAATCCGTGTGACCAATGTGTCGAGAACAAGCATATCCACACTAATTACATGAATCATAACAATCATTATAAATTGGAAAAGTGTCAGAGAATGTACTCGCCTGTAATATGATATGGTATGTCAACTGGAGCAAATGCAGCGTCTCGAGGACCTATAGAGAACAAGACGTATCAATACTCTATCTAGGAAATAAAGTCAAATCAATTTAAATCCTATTAAGTCATTCTAGGTCAAGACAAGTCAAACTAGGTTGTACGGGGTCAACCTAAGTCATATTAGGTCTAACTGGGTCAAACTGGGTCAGCGCAAGTCAAACGGAATTAATCTAGGTCAATTTGAGTCAACAGTTGACTTTTGGTCAACCGGTCAACTCTGGTCAACCGTGGTCAACTCTGGTCAACCGTGGTTAACTCTAGTCAACCCTAGGTCAACTCTAGGTTGCTGGTGACTAACAGTTGACTTTTGGTCAACTGCACAAGTCTAATGAAATTTGGAACTAAATTGGGTAAAGTGTTGACCCATAGTTGACTTTTGGTCTAAAAAGTCAACCGTAGTCAACCGGGGTCAAGACTAAGTCTAGACGGCTATTTCTACCCATTACCAACCTCTACAACCCATATCCAAGTCCATCTTGGACTTCGAAACTCATTTCTTGGCCGTAGGCCAATTACCTAATTTATCCTTAAAAAGGGCAAAATTCTACCTTCGGCGATTATCTACGCTTGATATTTTGACCCGATCTCCCCAGGGTAGTATGATATTAGCCTATACATATAATACCTACCAAAATACCTAGGTAACGTGGACATCTAGTCCATGATACGGCCCGTTGCCAAAATCTTGAATATTTCAAGATACGCACTGATACGACGCGATACCGGCGCCCTACGACCCCGATTTCCTTCCGGAAGCTTATCCGCAAAATCTAATTTACGTATTCTAGCCCCACGCCAAGTTTCGTCGCAATCCGATACTCGGAGCTCGATTTCGCCCTTTAACTCAACTCTTCTAAATTGATTTCCTCCACTTCCTATACAAATACCCTTCTTCTAATTCTTATTCTCTTCTCCTTCTAATTTCCTATTCTAATTCCTCTTCTTAACTCTTCTAATCCTTCTTCTTCTCATTCTTCCTCTTATCTAACTTTTCTCCTATTCTTCTTCCTATTCCTTCTTCTATTCTTCTCTTCATTCTTTTCTTCTAATCTCTTCCTATTCTCCTTCTCCTTCTCCTACTTCTTCAAATCTTCTTCTCATTTTCTTCTTCTTATTCTTCTACTCTACTCTTCATTTCCCTCTCTATATATCTCTATCTATATCTATATATATATATATATATATATATATATATATATATATATAGGGGGGGGTCTAAGGGGTAAAGGGCTAAGGGGGGTTTTTTTAAGCTGCTACTGCAGCTGCTACAGCTGCTGCTACTGCTGCAACCTACTGCTGCTGCGGCTCCTACTGCACATGCTGCTGCTACTGCTGCAATCCTGCTGCTGCTGCAGCTCCTATTCTTCTTCATTCTCTTCTCCTTCCTTCCCTTCTTCCTCTACTATATATATATATAGTAGCTGCTACTGCTGCAACCTACTGCTGCTGCGGCTCCTACTGCACATGCTGCTGCTACTGCTGCAATCCTGCTGCTGCTGCAGCTCCTATTCTTCTTCATTCTCTTCTCCTTCCTTCCCTTCTTCCTCTACTATATATTTATATATATATATATATATATATATATATATATATATATATATATATATATATATATATATATATAATCTAAATCCATATATCTATCTCTACAAACACACACACTCCTCTATATACATATATATACACACACACACACACACACATATATATATATATATATATATATATATATAAGTGTGTGTGATTGTAGAGATAGATATATGGATTTAGATTATATATATATATATATATATATATATATATATATATATATATATATATATAAACACACACACACACATATATATATATATATATAAATACATACACACACACCCTCCCACAAACACACACTCACACTCTCACACACTCACACAAGCACACTCACACTCTCACACCACTCTCATGACACAAACACCACCACCACCATTCTCTACACACACACACACACAAATACATATATACAAATACTACATATATATATATATATATACATATATATATATATATATATTTCTTTTATATACATATATATATATATATATATATATTTTTTTTTTTTTTTTACATACATATATATATATACATATATATATATATATATATATATATATATATATATATATATATATACCACTTAATATATAAATAACCCCCAAATAAAACCTTAACCTAGATTATAGGGAATCCTATAAAATTTGTGGGCAAAGTGTAGAGAATCCTCTTCTCTACACTTATTGTGAAGCAATAAATGGAGTAGAGAAATTAATTAGGGATTTAAATGCATACCTAAGGTTCCTTGGAGAGAGAGAGAGCTTGGAGGAAAGAAAGATTTTTGAAAGAGAGAGAGAGAGATTGCTTAATGGAGAAGAAAAGGGGGGGGGGGGGGGGGGGGGGGGGGATTATACATGGCCGGCCAAGGCTTTGGGGTTATTGGGTTGGGGATCCACTAAGCCCCCAACCCATTAAGCTTAGTTTGGTTTGGTTTGAAATCGGTTTGGTTCGGTTCGTTTCGGTTTAGCTCTAACTAACTAAATTAGCCTCTATAATGACTAATTAAGCCATGGAAGATGGGTTAAAGATTTCTAGCCTAATTATGATGGTATGTGGGCCAAGCCCAGCTAGTATGTGGGTCCCACTAGGGTCCAGGCTACCCGGGTTTCCAATTTGAGTCCGAATTGGATAAAATCCAAACCAACCCAAATAAATCCCAAAAAATCACATAAAATCAAATAAAATTCCTAAAAATTATAAAACTTGAAAAATGACGAAAATACCCCTAATTCGAAAACTGGGGGTGACACACGAGCACCACCCTCTCCTCAGCCCCGTCCGAGCGCGAGCGCGCCGCCCGCTCGGAGCGCCGCCGGTCGCCCGCTCTTCCTCCGCAGCTCCGCTCTCTCCCTCTTCCTCACCGTCCCTTCATCCTCTCTCTCCTCTCCTTTCTCTTTCTTTTCAATTTAAGTGGAGCAGCTACTGCTGCGTTTGATGCTTTTTATTCTTTTGATTTTTATTTTATTATTATTTGTTATTATTTTGTTTTCTTTTTTTGTCTGTTTGTTTTTCTTTTGTGTTTTGTTTTATTTATTTATTTATTTATTTTTAAGCTTTGTTATTGCTTTGTTGTCTTCTTCTGCTTATAATTTTATTATTATTATTATTATTATTATTATTATTATTATTATTATTATTATTATCATAATCATCATTAACATTATTATCATTAATACTTTTATTTTTATTAGTATTATTATTATTATTATTATTATTATTATTATTATTATTATTATTATTATTTCCTAGTATAAGTATAAGTTATGTTGTTTTCTTGTATTTATTATTATTATTATTACTACATTAGATTTTTACATACAATGTACATACCATTAATTAGTATAGCATTAAATAGCAAATAGTATTAATATTTTATTGTTGTAAATTTTTTTAGTATAATTATTTTAGAATAAACATATATCCTCCTAAAATTATATTTGTCATAAAATAGTACTAGGCTTGGCCTATATTTATTTACAAAACTGGATTTCGAAGCGTAGATATATTATTATGGTATTTTAAGAATATGGTTTGGTCTAAAAATTATATTTTCACAAAAATTTGTTTTAGTCTAATATTTCTATATTTTTCAAGTATTTCTTTATAATATTTGGAATAATAAAAACTTGGTTTAAATATAATTACTTTTCTAAAATAGTTTATTTCTTTCTTTCTACCAATTCTCTCGAATATCCAACCTTGTCTCTTGCTAGCCATATTCCTATCTTCTTCCAAATCTCGAACTTATTTATATCGTCCCTAACTAAATTGACCGTCCTGGACTCGATGGAACTGTCCGTGCCACCATCAGAGGTCTCCTTGCATAGTTGTTGTACCGAAGTCGCAGTTTGTGCCACCTTAATCATCGCAGCAAACCAGGCGTCCTACCAGGCAAGACACCTTGCCTTTACTGTTTATTTCCTTGCTCAATATTATGCATGTTTTTACTTATTCTAGAAAATATAAATTGTACTTGCAAATTATTATATTTTAGTTGTATATGGCTTAGAGTTAAGGGACCACCTTTGTTTGTGTCGCATTCATTGGCCCGACACTTGTGTATCACGAGTCAGGAGTCTCATATAGATCTCAGACGTACGTATCGACTGGCAATCGGTGCGCACATGTCGTACGATAGGCAATAACTGCTAAATAGTTATGGTTGTCTAGAAGACTTAGCGACTTAGCAGTTATTAGGAATGTAATGATGTGGATTCAGCACGAGTAGTGCATGGGGAGGGTGAAGACAGTTATTAGGCACAGGGGCTTTCACACCTTTACTTTTCTCTAGATGCCATTTGTGACTCAGTCGAGAGACTAGTGGCCGTACATTTATTTACTTTTCTCTAGATGCCACTAGTGCCTCGGTTGAAACACAAATGTGCCGTGCATTTACTTTCCTCTAGCTGCCGTTAGTGACTCACCCAAGAGCTAGTGGCCGTGCATTTATTTTTATCTAGACGCCCCTTAGTTCTCGCTCGAGTGCTAATGGGCCGTGCATTTACTTTTCTCTAGATGCCACTAGTGCCTTGGTTGAAACGCTAACGTGCCGTGTTTCTAGCTTCGGGAGCCCTTGTGTGGAACGTTGTCTTCAAAATGCATTAACACATAGAATGGTTAAGGACCTTTAATTGTGTAGTCACATTTACTTTTCTGTTGAGCTTTATTATTCAGTTAATGGCATGATATTATGTGTCTTGTTACGTCCCTCTGAGGACCTGGTTATCTCGCCAGGTGTGTGCTATTGTTTGTCGCAGGTGTTCTAGCTCTCGCCGTGATCATTGCTTCTCTACGAGGATGATTGCACTTGGATCGTCTTTACTTCGCTCGCCACAAATCTTTCCTTTGTTATGTATTTCTTTTCATAGTTGGTAGTGGATTTGTCTCCGCCCAACTACATGTACCAAATGACAATTTCATAGTTGATTATATGAGGTCTTCTATTCATTTATTTTGTGTGGATGAGATTAGTTATGGTTCTACTGCATTTTACAGCTTATGTATTCATACGAGGCTTCCATATATTGGAGTATACTTTGTATGAATACAGCTGGCATGTCTACGTTTCTAGTCCTACGTATTTTGGGACTGGGGCGTTACACCAATGAGCAAGGCATTGTATTCTGCCACATTGTTAGAGCATGATTCATCTAAAAAATAGGCCCTTTGAATAGTTAATCCATCGGGTGAAACAAGAACAATTCCTACTCCAGCCACAAGGGTACCTCCAGGTCCAATTCTGGAAGCTCCATCAAAGAACAACCTCCAGGTAGGAAATTCTTCTGAGATCATATTTGATTCTAATATTTTGTTTGGAATCTCTTCATAGAGTTTAGATGTCTCAGGGACAGGATGAGCTGCTAAGAAGTCAGCAAGTGCTTGGCCTTTCACAGACTTTTGAGGAACATAAACCATATCATATTGTGCTAGAAATATGGCCCATGTGGCAAGCCTAGAATTGAGTGTACTTGGCTTCTTCATTAAGACTCGAAGAGGATTGACTCGGGATATGACATGAATAGTTTGGCCTATGATGTAATGTCTTGTCTTCTGAACAGCAAACATTAAGGCTAGACATTCCTTCTCTACCGGACTATAATGATGTTCAGCTCCAATCATCGTTCGGCTAAGATAGTAGATGGCTTGTTCATGACCTTCCTTGTTCTTTTGAGCCAGCAAAGCTTCCAATGAATGATCCATTGCCCGAACATACATTAAGAAGGATATTCCTGAGATCGGTGGTACAAGAACCGATGGACTTATTAAATACCGCTTTATGTCGTCAAATGCTCGTTGACATTCTTCCGTCCAAACGAAAGATACACATTTCTTCATTAATTGAGTAAATGGTCTGCAACGTCCAGATAAATATAAAATGAACCGCCTGATGTACGCAAGTCGGCCTTGGAATCCTCGTAGCTCTTTTAGGTTGTGTGGAGGGCGCATCTCTTGAATGGCTTTGATCTTCTCGGGATCAACGTGTATACCCTTAGAGGTAATGACGAAGCCGAGAAATTTGTCACTAGAGACACCCAAGAAAGACTTGGTGGGGTTCATTTTGAGTTGATGCTGGCGCATTAGATTGAAGATAGTTCTTAAATCTTGAATGTGATCTTCCTTGAGACGACTTTTAACAGCCATATCGTCAACATAGCATTCGACAGTCTTTCGCAGATGATCGCAAAAAATAGTACTCATAGCCCGCTGGTAAGTTGCACCTGCGTTCTTAAGACCAAACGGCATGACTGTATAATAGTATACTCCACGAGGAGTACGAAACGAAGTATGTTTCTCATCTTCAGGATTCATCCGGATTTGATTATATCCAGAAAACCCATCCATGAAAGAAATTCATTCGAATCCACATGTATTGTCGATCATGACATCAGTAATTGGGAGAGAAAACTCGTCTTTAGGGCAAGCATCATTAAGATCCCGGAAGTCTATGCAAACTCGAACCTTTCCGGTCTTCTTCAGAACTAGTACAACATTGGCTACCCAGTCAGGATGCTGTTCTTCTCTGATAAAACCACAAACTATAAGCTTTTTGACTTCATCATCAATTGCATCCATCATTTTAGGCTTGAATCGCCGTTGTTGTTGTTTGACCGGCTTGGCATTCGGCAGAATATTAAGCTTGTGAGTTACAATTTTAGGATCTAATCCTGACATATCTTCATAACTCCAGGCGAAGACATCAATATATTCACGAATAAGATGAATTAATTCTTGTTTATCATCTTCTGAGAGATTTTTGCTAATGAAAATTGGTCGTGATACACCCTCCTCTCCAATATCGATCTGGACTAGTTGATCTTCAGTAGGTGGCTCTCGTTGTTCGAAACGAAGTTCCCACTGATTGTCCATCTTTTGTACCCAAGGGTCCACTTCAGGAGCTTCTTCAATGTCATCTTTGTCGTCTTCTAAAAATTTGGCAGACACCATGTTAGAAGATACTGTTATCCGATGAACATGACCAATGCTGGTATCAGAATCCCACGAGATAGAATCAGAAGAATTAGATCGTTCTGCTTCATCAAATTCAGAAGGTTCTGGAGTCGGAAGAGGTGAAGCATAACCTAGTCCTCGTTTCGTTTTACTGTGGTATTGTTGTGATTTTCCTTTTGGAACAGCAATACGAAGAGGCGTTCGCCTTCCTTTACCAATGTTGAGGCCTGTTCTAAAATCATACCCCATTTTACGGATGATGGCTTTGGATTGTGGACTATAGCGTCGTAATTGTAGCCTTCATGTATCATCTCTATTATCATTATAGAGCATGATTTTTGGTTCCTCTCTTTTGTTGAAGAATATAGGCTTTTCATCTTTCTTTTGAGACGGTACTAAGAAGTACGACTCTTGTATTGAATCTAATGATACCACATTACGCAGAGAGGATACGACTTCTATTGTAAGTGGTTTGAAGTTATCTAGCATATCCAAATAACATTGAGTATAGTAAGAGACTTCAGTATACTGCAAAGGAGATGCTTTATTGATTTTTACACCATCATTTACAACAGGGACTTTAGCCTTAGCAGGCTTAGTCAGATTGATGACAAGAGGAGGAGAAGAAGAACGAGGAGGGGGAGCTTCTTGCGACGAAAATCGATTACAAGCGGCTCAGAAGAGGTAAGCTCCATTTGTTCTCGACTATCACCCTTGGGCTGCTTCTCATAGGAAGGAAGATAGATAGTCAGTGGTTTGGATGACTGAGGACATGAGGTGCGTCCTTTGACGGGAATCACCAGAGTATCATTTGGCATACTCTTATGTTCTTCATCCGTGTCCATTGCTAGTACCACCTTTATGAATTCTTCCTTGTACATGCGAGAATCGTTACAGTATGCTTCAACCCCTTTGAAAGGATTCAGATCTGCAACCTCTTTTTGGACTTCTCCATTAGCATCCACATATTTGAAACATTGGTGGAGCGTAGAGGGAACAATATTGTGTTCATGGAGGAATGGCATTCCCAACAAAGCGTTGTATGAGCCATGATTGTCAATAACATAGAAAGTTACTTTTGTACGAAGATTGCCAATTTGAAGTTTTAGGCGTATCTTCCCCAAAGATTCACTTCTTCCTTGATTAAACCCCAGGATGGTAGTGATAGTCGTAGAAAGGTTATGCACTGGGATCTTCAAAGCATCCAGTAAAGACTTCGGCATAATGCTAAGTGCAGACCCGGGGTCAATTAGAATGCGATCGACTTTCATGGTGTCTACATACCCCGTGAAATAAAGAGGACGATCATGACGATTGTCTTCTAACAATATGTCATCTTGTGTAAAAGTAATATTGGGCATTAATTCAAATACACTATGACAATGTGCACAGCTGACTGGCTCCTTTTCAGGTTTCTTGAGAAGAGTAAGACAAGCGTCAGCCTGCATCAAGGCTTCACTTAACGTCTCTCTAGTTTCTTTTGAGAGACGTAAAAGTTCAAAGATTGAAAATCTTGCTGGAGTATTGGCCAATTGAGCCAATATGTCAAAATTGTAAGGCTTTTCAAGTCCAAGAGATACGGACTTCTTTAGTGCTTTATCAAAGCGAACAGTTTGCTTCCCCTTGTCGGCTGATGTTGGTTTATGAGGAGATGGTTCAACCACCGGCAAGCATGTGGATGGTATATTCTCGCCAGGAGAAAATGATGTAGGAGCATCATCAGGAGATGGAGCAAGGTTCTCTTGATTTTCGGAATACTCTCGAAGATATGGTTTTCCTGATCTAGTGCTCATTAGAATTTCTTCTTCTGTTACTGGTTCAAAGTACACCATATTGCAGTTCTTGGATTTAGATCTGGAGTGCTTCTTTTGCTTAGAAGAGGAAGGCATTTCAAACTCTGCTACCAAATCTGGATGAATCCACATGATCTCTCCTCTGTCAGTCGATAATGGAACAAGACCTTCATTTTGAGGAGGTGATTCACGATCTCAAGAGTAGTCCTTGGAATGGGGACGACGCCATCTTGCACAAGTTGTGGTGAAAAATCACCAAATTTTAGAGAAACCACATTAGCAGTCACCGTTTTCTCGTCCTATTGCAGAGTAATTGCTCCAGAGTTGACCAACTCTTGGATTTTACCCTTGAGCACATAACATGCTCTGGTTTGATGTCCTATAAATCTGTGATAAACACAGTATTTAGGGTGATCAGTTTTACCCACTTCTTCTGGCCGTTTTTGTAGTGCCCCGTCCCACTCAGTCAATCGGAGGAATCGAAACGCCGACGGCGTTCGGACTTAGCCTTGCAACGGCTGCTCGAAGACATCGCTCGGTCGAGGCGACCGCTCGCTCAGGTGGGGTAGTTTCGGTGAACTTGCCTCATCTTAGCCTTCACATAATAATTCTCATGTTTTCAACTTGCACAAGTAGGCTTGATAATAAAAGAGATGAATTCACATAGCTAAAGGGAATAATCCCGACGGGTCGAATGGAGTTAGAATATAGAAAGGTCCAACGGTCGGCTTAGAGTTGGTGCACGGCGTACTTTGAAAATGACACTCGATCCTTCGTCCCGTGGCTTAGGAGAAGGAAAGTTGGTATTCGCCGCAAGGCTAAGTGTTGGCCTAAGTCATAGGCGTCGCCCGCATAAATGCTTCAAAAAGCATGCACGGTCCCATCGTCCAAGGCTTAGCATAGCCTTGGCTTGCCCATGAGTTAAGTTGCGTTAAGCGGCTTGTGACCTAAGTCTAGGCACCCGAGTGACTTGGTCGTTCAAGTAGAATGCGTGCACGGCACGATCTATTAAGGCAAAGCTTGACGCAGCCCTTGCTCGTTAAGTTGTTACGAAGTTAAGTTAGGCAAAGTTATGTAGGTCGACCTAAGACGTTACAAGTACCGTCCCGCTCTTTCGTGGTTTGTCAAAGTTAAGTAGCCCCACGGTCTCAAGGCCCGTCGACTTGGGCAGGAGTGTTGCATAGAACACGGTTGGCTTAAGGCACAATACACGGACTTAGTGTTTAAGACACGAGCCACAGTTGTTTCAAAGTGAGTTTAGAAAAAGGGCTATAAAATGGTCATTCCTAAGTTGAGTAAAAAGGATATGGCATCAAGGGAGAAGACTCGCGACCGTGGGTCGTCGAGGGATCTCAAGGATAGAAGTCTTGAACATGGTTTTGAAAGAGAGGGTAACGCTGAAAGAATGATGACTGTGTGAGACGTTAGTTTGAGTCGAGTCTTGCATGGTCATGGACAACTTGTCGACAAGGGCGATGTTTCCTCGAGCGGCAACCCTGGACCATGGGACCGACTCGGCCTAGGAGGAAACATGGTATAGTGGTGCATAAGGTTTTAGCACAGGGTTAAAGCTGGGGCTTACAATGGATGCTAGCTATTTGCGTTGGAAGGTCCCCGATTTAACAAAAAGCTATACGTCTCAGGATAGCTTGTTATGCTAGTGGCCAAGTTCATATAGATGTCGACAAAATAGCGGCTATCCGCGTGTATGCCTTTAGATTGAGTCGAGTTGAATATGTGTACAGTTAGAACACAAAGAATATTTGGACCTAAGATTTGGCATCAACATAGGCGTCGTGCTTCGACACGAGTTGTGGCGTCGAGTCTTAAAATGTTGGCATAGAGTTACACAAGTTGGATTGAGTCGTCTCGGGTTTAAGTCAGGAAATCGCCGCAAGGCAAGTTGGTTAAGCGACACTGAGTTCACAAGTCTCGATTGGGTCAGTTGGTGATCAAAGTAGCAAGGGCCGCTAGGCGGCAAGGGCCGCAAGGCGGCGATATGGTTAAGTCTCATTGAATTGCGAGACACGACCTCAGCAAGGGTTTGTAGCACGGTCACACGGAAATAGAGCCTCATCGCGTCGTTGCGTCTCTGATTTTGGCCGAAAGGCAAGCATGACTTGATAGGTTAGCGTTGTCGGCACGAAAAGGGTCTGGAGGCAAGGTATGAGTTAACATTGTTGTTGCAAGCACAAGATGGTCTAGAGACACAAAATAGGCCAAGGCGTCTGTCCTAAAAACTGATCCTAAGGCAAGAGTAGAAAGACAATACAAAAGGGACTAAGTTGCACAAAGTAAATCAAACGTGTCGATTTTGTATGGGTGGGCGAGGAGCTCATTCCACCAGTACAGTTGAGTACTGACACCCACATAGGCTTCATGTGCAGGCACAGGTAGAAGCTCATGGCGCGGAGCTCGCTTGGATGCGTCGAGACACGGAGTTCCTTAGCGATTCGAAGCGTACGGCCGCATGGAGTCAAGACTTTTACGGGACATAATGTATGGGCGGCGTCTTCCAAAGCATCCGCTGGCTCAAGACATGTATTGAGAGATGAGAGAGAGCTGAGTGACTTGTAATGTGAGATGAGTGAGCTTGAGAGACTTGTAATCTTGGCCTTGCGCCCCATTGTAACCTTTGTTTCAATATCAATAAAGAGCTTCTTTTGAATAACTTGTGTTTTGTTCTAATTTCCGCTGCTATTATTCAACGTCTCTGCATGGGACTTCTGTGCGACAATCCCGTCGTAGCCGCTGAAATCGGCCGTTATGGAACCTGCCTTGCACGAGCGCAATCTAGGCTCGTGCGGCATCACGCCTTAGCAAGGACGATCGCTCCTACGGGAGCGGGGCATGACAGTTTTGCCTCTGGAAGCTGAAGCTTATTGCTTTTGATCAAGCAATCGAAGATGCTTAAAGTATCATCTTCATCAAAAGAATACTCTTCTTTTGGACGAGTTGATTTCTGTGGTGGTGCTGATGGAGTGGATGCCGTCTGAGTAACATTGACAGCCAGAGACTCCTTGTCTTTAAGATTGATGGCCAATGTTTCTTTACTCTTGCGGTTATTCTGGCGATTACTACCCCCGGGTGTAGAATGTTCATCTTGGTTAGGATGAGTCATTTGGACTCCTAACTGCTTGAACTTTTCGGCACTGACCTCGGCTGCTTTGGCATTGACAATGAAAGAAGGCCAATCCTGGAATTGTGTAGATCCTGTCCACATACTGATAATAGGCAACAAGTTTGATTTGCAAGTGTCTATTGTTACAGCAGATGGAGTTCCTAAAGGCATTTTGAGTGCCTCTCGACGGAATCTTTCAATGAAACTCTCTGTGGATTCATTATGCCTCTGTTTAATCTCAATGAGAGCAGACATCGTCATGTCGTTGACTCCTTCGTAAAACCATTCCAAGAACATTTGCTTGAAACCAGCAAAAGAAGTGATGCATCCAGCAGGCAGGCTACGATACCAGTCATAGGCTGCGCCGGCTAAACAACTGACGAACACTCTGGTAAGGAGAGCATCATTTGGCTGTAATTGATCAGTTATCACCTCAAAATGATTGATGTACTGACTTGGAGAAGTGCTGCCATCAAACAACATAATGGTCGGAAGCTTGTACTTAGGAGGAAATGGAACCTCCTTCCACTCTGTAGGATATGGTTGCTTTATGCCCAGTCTTTGTAGGCCATCCTTCTGCTTGAAGGCCTCAAACTGAGTACGTAAGAGTTTCACAGCCTCATTAGCATCCCCTGATGTTTGGGAATTGGTAGGCTGGTTAGAAGTGTTAGGAGGAGGAACAGCGTGGTAATTACCACCTCCAGCACCAGACTGACTGGGATCAGCTTGAATTGGCACGGAAGCACCTGAGGAGTTGGTACCCCCAGACTAGCAGGTACGAAAGATGCTATAAGCTCAGAATTTGTAGCAGGGTTTACAGTCGGTGGCACTGTATGTTGAGCCACGATTATAGTATACATGCTTGCGACCATCTCTGCCATGGTCTTTAATTTTGTCTTCTAGTGCAGCAATTCGTTGCTCTTGGTTGGTTGAAGTAGAGGCATCTTGATCTTCCGTAATGGTATATACCGTCACTTCTCTTGCTGCTATCGATAAGATAGTTTGTTCAGAAGTTTCATTATCTGCATCAAACTCTGAGAAAGAATCCTCTCCTACATGGGCAATGGGGAGATCTTCTTGATTAAAGACACCTTGGTTCAAGTTTCGACTTCTTGATCTGGTGTATTGAAAGACCCCTTCACTGGATGCATGAATCCGATCTAGGTATTGCTGACTGGAATTACGAGATGCATTACGTCTTGGACGTTTGATCCCACCCCCAGTGCCTTGAGAAGTCATGTTGACAGAAGCATATAATAGCTCATCTTCGTCTTCTATTATATGTTCAGGAGTTGAAACATAGTTCAGACGATCGAAGACAGATCGTCGAGCCGATTGGCAACAACAGTTGATGATGACTTCATGAAGGCAGTGGCGATCTGAAGCACGATTTGGAGGTGAGGGAGACATCCCTGTAATCTCTCGTCTTTGTGTAAGACGTTGTCGCAAATCAGTTACAACTATAGGACGAGAAGAAGTCAGAGGAACATTTTCCTTAATGATGTTAGGAACATGTCTCCTATTCTTCAAATGTTTAGTTCCCTGAGTGTGCAAAGATGTACTCAACTCATTAGCATAGGTGGTTGGGTCTTTCTTTTCAAACTTTGGCTTTTGGTACAGATTGGCCTTTGGCATAGGGTTCTTACGTTTCGCCAAAGTTAATATTGGTTGACGCCTATTAAGATAAGCACGTAAATCAAAAAATTCTGCTCCAGGTGTCTCTGTTTGTGATACCCTCAATTTTCCTTGCTTGGATCTTGAAATTTGCAAGGTAGGAAGGTCTTGACCAAACCCCATAGGGGTAGGTAAGATACCTCTTTGGTCAGTATTCTTTCCAATATCAGAGATCCGAAGACCTCTGTTTAAAGGAATAGAATCTGATAGATCTTCCTCTGAGTCATAGACCAGGGAAGTTTGAGAAAAGACCAAAGGGTGCTTTCCTTTATTTTGTGGAGGGTCAGCTAAGAAGTATTTCCTTTTGTTCTGTCGTGAGACCATTTTAGGCACAAATTGTGCCAATTGAGGAAGTATCAAAGGACTCTTCCCTTTGTTCTGTCTAGTGTTAGCACTAGAACATTAATTCTCCAAGTTCAGAACTAGAGAATTAGAAGAGGGAATAGCCAAAAGACTAGTTCCCTTGAGTTGCGCCAGAGTAGCAGACTGCGCCTGAGGTGCTGATTGCTTGGGTTGTGCCATAGTCCTACAGGCTACTGATGGTGCCTTGGAAGCAACATGGGTAGATTGTCCCTCAACGATGGCTTGAACAGACTGCGCCTTGGCAGCAAAGAGAATAGTAGACTGTGCGTGGGAAACAGGATGAATAGGTTGCGCACGGACAACAGAAGCAAGCTGTGCCTGAGCCGCCGAGACAGACTGTGTCTTGGCCACTGAACACTCAGGTTGCGCCTGGGCAACAGTGACCATAGGAGATTTAGGAGCCCACACAGTCCTGTTCTTGGCAATAGCCGCTGTACGCTTGTTGCTCTTGGTGCTAATCATATCCTCATAGGCTGTCTGGTTGACTTGAACAACCAGAGTCTTATGTGTCTTGCCAAACGACGCAGTGTCACATTGAGTTGTCACCTTCTCGTCGGAGGAGAAAGTCGTCTCCAGCAGAGTCGTCATTTTGTTTGCAAAAACAAAAAGTTTATTCCAAACTTGAAAAAAGAACAGTACAAAGTACAATAAATTCTGGGGAAGTACAACTGTAGGAATCTGATCAGAAGACGATCACTTTATCCCTTGGACTATGTGAACTTGAAGAATGTAGCCTCTGGAGAATGCAGCAGCAATTTTGTAAGAGTTCTTGATCTCTGTGCGTATGTATCTGATGATTTCACAATGATTGGAAACTCTATTTATAGAGTTCAAGAAATAACTGTTTTAGCAGTTATTCTGATGTGCGCGAGGCTGGATTGTGCCACATTGGGTTGCGCCAACTTTTATTCAATTGTTAAGTCGTGTACTAACTGTATTTAGACGCGTGGCATCATGTGATTGAGATGCGCGTGGTCGTGTACAGGATAGTAGACACGTCTTGAGAGATTAGTGGCATGTGCGCCACGTCATCCTGCTTTAGAATGTACGTTGTCTCAACTTCATCAGATTGCGCGAGCTTCGGTCAACTGCGCCTGATTGAGCCGCACCTAGACACGTGGCAGCTCTTGAGCCGAAGTCATTCAGATTGCGCCTAGGCGCAACTAAAGATTTTGTCTGGATTGCGCCTAGGCGCAACTTACGAAGTGTACAGGACAACTGTCTACCAACTCTCCTTGAGCGGCACAATTCACGGGATTCGAAGAAATTTTCCTCGTTTACTGTGGTGTCAGTTGTCAGTGCTGTCAGGTAATGATGGCCATTAAGTGTCAGACGCCACGTAGATTTTGGCGCAATAAGACTGGACGCAGTCTGATATCAGGCGCAACCTGATCAGTGGCGCAGCTTGTTCTCTGAGCTTCATATCAGTGGAGCAACCTGATCTTTGGGGCGCAACCTGATCACTGATTAGTATGTTCAGGGCGCAACTTGATCACTGATTAGTATGTTCAGGGCGCAACTTGATTTTTAGGCCCTACAGGATATAGCTAAAGTTGTGATGACAAAAAATTATTTTCTTTTATTTATTACAATTTCAAAATCCATTAATCAAATTTTGATTGTAATTTTGATTGATGGATCTTGAAATTATAATCAAAATTTTGATTAATGGATTTTGAAATTATAATAAATAAAAAATTTGACAGCACAACATTAACTATATCCAAATTACGATTTTATGATTTAAAGTTATCTAACATTTTAAATTAAAACTCATAATTTAGGATTTTAAGCTTATCTATAGCTAAGCAAAAAAAAATTATGTGACATTTACTTTATTTAAAATTATAATAATTATAATCTAAGATTTTAAATTTTATAAGATCAAAATTTAAACTTATCAAGTAGAACTTTTTTTTTTTTATGATTTAAAGTTATCTAACATTTTAATTAAAACTCATAAGAAATAATTTTAAGCTTATTTATAGCTAAGCAAAAAAAAAATATGTGACATTTACTTTATTTAAAATTATAATAATATTAATCTAAGATTTTAAATTTTATAAGATCAAAATTTAAACTTATCTAGTAGAACTTAAATTTAGAATCAAAATTTTTAAATTAGAACATCTTAACCTAAATTTGTTAATAATTTGTTACCGTTATCTATACTAATGTATTTTCTTATTTATTAATTTGTTATTAATACAAATAAATATATAAAAATTAATATACACAAATGAATTTATATATTAATATGTATATATTTATTTGTATATATTAATTTGTATATTAACTAATATAAATAATAACAAAATCTATATACTAATAATTTATTATCCATATTAGCATAGATATATAACAAACAAACTAATAGATTAAATCAAACTAATGAAAAAAAATCAAACTAAAAGATTAAACCAAATCAAACCAAACGAAAACAAACAAACCAATTAAACCAAAACCCAACAAAAAAAGCGAGGAGCTATTTCCGCCAACTAGGTTGGCAGAAATTCTTTTTTTTTTTGGGTTACTTTTTTCAGTTTTCCGTCAACTCCGATGTCTATAAGTTTCTTTTTTTATAATTTATTCAAACTTATTTCGTTTACACTAATTTATATAAAATTAATTTCGGTACAGTAAATTTTCTGTTTATATGAAACTTCTGTCGTCGTTTTCATTGTTTCTAATTGTCAAGACCACAAATAAAATTTAGGATTATTTATACTACAAGAAAAATGGCTTTGCTTGAAGGATTTTTTTTGGGTCAAGAAATGGTTTTCTTGGAGGTTCTGGATCCGTCATCTAGGTTAGAGTTAAGAAAAGTCCTAGTTTTCGTAACGGTTTCTATTTTGTAATCTTCCAGTTTTAAACCGTGAAGTCAAGTAAGAAAACTTTCTTGATGGTTTTTAGGCGCCAAGAAACATAAGAAAAAAACCGTCTAAGGTACATAGGAATTTCTTGACTCTGGCCTAGATGACTTGTAAAACTCGTCAATAAAACCATTTTTGACGGGTAAAAACCGTCAATTTTTTTGTTGTTGTTGTTGCAGAATTCAGATATTTGTTGTAACCGTCAAGAAAAACTAATTTTTGTTTATAATTATACATTATATATCGAACACACATAATATGAACATCGCAAACATCCGAGAAATATAATACAATTTTTATATTAGCAAATATGCGTTCGTATACCACAAACATCCAACCACATCCAGATAACCAAACTATATTGTTTCTGTACATCTTAAACATCCAAAACCTAGTTACACAAGTAAACTAAAACATCTGAATCTGTAGCACATCCCTCCCATTATAGTACAACATTCATTTTCCATGTAGTTTACGAGAGAACAAAAGAAATAGATTTAACTAATATGTGTGTTTATACAAACTGATATCAATTGTATCAGAGAACAAGTTTAAATTTTTAGCATATATCAACTGTATCAAAGAACAATTTTTTTTTAAAAATGGTCATATATTACTAGAAAAGTTATATTAATCGTCAATTATCACAGTATATCAAGTGCACCAGACTCCAGTGTCTGGTTTTATCAAATTGATAGCAACTATATCAGATAATAAATTCGAAAATGATATTTTGCCCGCAATTTGTAACCGCGGACGTGACCGCCGGCCGACGTGTCGGCCGGCCATTGCCCCCCCCCCCCCCCCCCCCCCCCCCCCCCCCTCCCCCCTTCCTGCTATCTCGGGTTCCATCCGGATCAGGAGGCCAATGGCCGGCCGACACGTGGGCCGGCGGTCACGCCCGCGATTACAAACAGCGGGCTAGCTGCTCCGTAATAAATTACATACTACTTCAAAGTAACAGTTTTCATGTGGTGTGAAACTCGACAGCATTGGACAGTTTGATAGCCTAAGATAATCTAGAGCATCATATTTGAGGACCCATGTCTGATGTCATTCCTAGAAAAGCATGCCGTGCTCAAGCTATGGATTACACATGGAAACAAAAGAATGAAGGCGCTGAGTAGCGTATCATAATCTGACATATAATAAACCTTCAATAATTCATATGCTGTAAATATTGAATGATCTGCTGTAAATATTGAATGATCTGCATGAATAAGTAGTAAGACTTTTCAGTTTGTCAAGTTATACATATAAAAGAGTGCAACTAGAATATCTATTATACAAAACACAAAGGTTTTTGAATCCTAGGGCTGACTTTGCCAAGATAAAGAATGGTTGAGATTTAATCTTGGTGAATCAACGGTTGTGGGGTTTTATGGGAAAGAGCATTATTGGGAGTGAAATTTTATGGGGAAAAGCATTATTGGGAGTGGAGTTTTATGGGGAATCCAAAGATGAAAATTTAATATTTTGATGGTTGAGATTTAATATTTTGATGGGAGCCTCATAATGGTTGTGGATGAGCATTATTGAGAGTGGGGTTTTATGGAGAATTCAAATAAAATTCACATTCAGCAGTGGTTGGAATTTAATATTTTGATGGGGGCCTCAAAATTATTATTGTTCGTTTAAAATTGGGGGTCCAAGATTTTGAGGGGGAATACCTTAAATTAGGGGTGAGCATTCGGTTTATTCGGTTTAAACCGAACCGAATAACCCAAAACCGAATTGGACCGAAACCGAATAAGCAAAACCGAAACCGAACCGAATTGGCCCAAAACCGAATCAAACCGAACCGAATTAAATCGGTTCGGTTTTCGGTTTATTCGGTTTATTCATATTTTTTTGATTTTTTTGAGCTTTTTTGGTTAATATATATAGTAACTAAATATACATAGACATATTTAGTATATACCTATATATATTTAGTATGTACCTATATATATTAATACTTATATATATAGTACACACACACACACACATATATATATATATATATATATTATTTTTTTTCACACACACACACACACACACATATATATATATATATATATATATATATATATATATATATATATATATATATATATATATATATATTAAATTTTCTTATTCGGTTTTCGGTTTTGGACCGAAACCGAAACCCAAAACCGAAACCGAAACCGAATAAAAAAATTAGTATTTTCAAAACCGAAACCGAACCGAATTTTTTTAAAACCGAACCGAACCTATTATTCGGTTCGGTTCGGTTCGATTTTCGGTCCAAAACCGAATAATGCTCACCCCTACCTTAAATGAACCATACCCTATGGGCACGGGTTATGACTAGCGAGTATATATATGTAAACATAAGAAACTTCATTTTACTCACAATTGTAGAGTGATAATCAACAAACTTACCAACTACAAGATGAGTACTAACACTTGCATACCTCCGAATGTGCACATTTTTAGGTTGAATAGGACAAAGATACCTGTTTTCCAATTACATAGGAAAACACAATTTACAAAAGAACCATATCTGCTCCTTAACAATCCACTAGTGCTGCCACAATTTGATCCTGACTTTGCAAAAACAATGCTTTCAAATTATTGGGTGCCAAATTTTCAAGTATCTTAGACAATGCAGATATTATATCTTTTGTGATAGGAACTAAAATATATGAACAGTTAATATGAAAGTACATGATACCTTTCAGTCAAAGAATAAATAGCCAAGAAGATAATATATATAATTCAGATGCTTTCTCAACTTAGAGAAGAATAAAGTAATGCACATGTTGTGTTTATAACAGTAAATTAAAGAGGAAGGAAGAGAGTAATCATATCAATTGTAGTCATTATAATTTCAAAATGTAAACACATTCAAAGTCTTACCTTTATAATCTGAGATATTAATCCAAGCACCTAGATGGGGTTGCATAGAGAAAACTAGAATCAGTTACGAAGTCAGGTATCACCTCCTGTATTGTTTTGCTGATAAAGAAATTAGATAATTCCTCCTAAATCCCCCTTGTGTCATACACAATAAATAAAGAGTCTACATGCATCTCCAAACAATCTGCATATAATCCCAGAGTACAAACCCATTAGTACAATCATGATTACTTCGACCAATTCAAAACACATGCTCAAATGAAAATGAAATAAATAGACAAAAACAGAGGATGGAAACATATATTGCAAGCTCTAAAACACAAACACAAATTCTTCCACCAATTAAAAGATTGATGTTGAAAACAGCTTCTTACATTAAAAAAAAAAACTAGTTAACCCCAAAAAAAAAAAAAATCTCGTCGAAGCAAATTTGTGTACACCATTTGGGTTTGTAACTTTGTATGCATTCCACAATATGGATCAGTAAAAGCTCTACAACAGATTGATTCCCTCGCAAAGAAATCTTGAAAAAAAAAGAGTTGGTTGTGTAAACATAAATCTTAATTCGAACATATAAATTTAAAAATATGTAAATCAATATAGGATCTTGATAATATAATTAGTACTATTAATCAAGAAATAAATAAATAAACAAATACAAGAATCCATAGTTTTGATGTGAAATTTGCCTTCTCTCTTGGTCTATTTTTTTATTGAGTTGTTTCTCTTAAGATGACCATAATGATGGAATTTGGGTTCATATATATATAGGTAGAGAGAGGGAACGAATCTTCCTATTCATGCAACCTTTCATCAAAGGTGCAACCATTCACCAAAAGTTGCAACCGTCTATCAAAATTGCGAATGATAGGAATCTTCTAAATTAACCAAACTTTTACTATTGAGCAGTTACCTAATTTAACCAGGATATGGAATATGGACCACATATTAAAGAAATGTTTATGAAATTAGAGATAAATTTCTTGGTCCTATAACAATCATATTTATGGTTTCATATAGGAGTCATAAGGCGCACATAAATGCCGAAATAACATACTTAAAAGGTTTGTCTTAACTACCATAGTTAATTGAATAATTGATGAGATCATTGCGGTTCCATATTAATTAATAACATGGTCCCTTCCATATACTAGGACTGTGTACAATTAAGTCAAACCGACCAAATCGAGCCAAGCCAAACCGAACCGATTCGTTTTAAACCGAACCGATGGTTCGGTTGGTTTGGTTTGGCTTCAATTTTTTCAAAACCGACCGGTTCGGTTCGGTTCACGGTTTGGTTATGCCAAAAAACCGTCTAAACCGAACCGAACCGAACCAAATCCTTGTTAAATAATTAGGGTTGGCCGGTTGGGTATGGGTTCATTGGGTTGTATTATACAGGTTTGGTTCATTTATTCACATCACAACCATTTATCAAGTTAAAGTTGAAAGAGCTCTCACTCTCTCTCTCTCTAGTCTCAAAGAGGAGTGCTGGCGGCTCCTATTCTTTTCTAATTGCTCATGTGCAAATGAAAGGGACTTTTGGTTGAATGTATATGATTTTCTTTTATGTATAATTGACATTTTTCTCCACCTGCAAAGCGCAAGTTGAATTGAAGCTGCTGAATTGTATTTACTGTTGCAAAGTGTAAGTTGACTGAGGTTTCACAAAAGAAAAGAATATACAGTCCATTTTTTTATGTGATCAAAACCGATCAAGTCGAACCGATCCAAACCGAACCAAGTCGGTCGGTTTTAAAACCGAACCGACCATTTGGTTGGTTTGGTTCGGTTTTGTTTATTTTCAAACCGATTAACTTCGGTTCGACTTCGGTTGGGACCAAATAGGTTGACCACCGACCGATGCACACCCCTACCATATACCACATACCAATAATCTACTTAACCAAATCTATACAATGAAGTAATCATAATGTTCCCTTAATGTCTTAATGAAAAGATTATTTATGTTATCATTTATCCATACATAACATGTACATAAACAATGAAAACAGAAAAATTCAAAAAAAATTCAATAATGAAGTCTCAAAAATGTCAAAATACATAACAATCCACAAATAAGTAAAGGCTATTGTTTACTCTCAAGACCCATCTTTTCAGCATGTTGCTTAAATATCTTGGATGGTAACCCTTTAGTTAGCGGATTTGCTATATTGGCATTTGTTTTAATATGTTCAACTGACACTTGCTTAGAAATTCTTCCTTCACTGACAGGTATTTCATTTCCATGTGATTTATTCCTTTAAAATACCTATCATTCTTTGAAAATAATACTGTTGTAGCATTATCACAATAAATTTTCTGTGGTCTAGCAATAGATTCCATCACTCTAAGCCCTGAAATAAAATTTCACAACCTTACTCCCACTGAGCTTCAGCTATATACACTGATCAACACTGTTTTCAATGAACCCAAATGCTAATAATGAAACAAGCATGGTATCTGTGAATATCCTATACTTGCTTAATTACAGAAATAACAAACTACCTTAATATTTTATTTTACTAATAATATATGGTCTACCAATGAGTAAAACATAATTTAAGTAAATAAACCAACGATGATATTATTTAGTTTAACATTCAATGCATAATTTGGGTCCACTGTGGTGAACACCAACCAATAATATGAATGTCATACAATGATAATAATATAATTGAAACCACTGTGATGATTAACAATTCAATATAATATAAATATTGTTGTTCAAACCATGTACAAAATATATCTACAATTATTCTATACGAATATATCATTAATATTTTTACAATCGACATTAATAACTATTTTAATCTATTAAGATTTATAAAAGATTGTGCCAATTATGATTAATGTTGTCCATAAATATTTAATGTATTGGAACATGCTGATTAATGATTACAGAGAAGACAAATCATATTAGAAGAAAACAAAAATTTGTACATCATGGATCCTTTGCGTCTTCTATCTCTAAACTCTGTTTAATGTTTATAGTCCGACAAAGATATATAAATAACCAAATGGCTACATACGATCGTCAAAACAAGCATGCAGCAACAAGCCGTATTGGATATTTATCAAGACCAAAGAAACGTCAGTAAACACCATTATGTAATTTATGAATGAATGACAAATATATAACACCTTATATTTTTGCAATTTCATGTCTTGTTAGGCACTATTTAAAAAAAAACGGAATCTATTATCTAACATTTAGAGTTTGAATTGTAATCAACTTTTGATGTTGATAAACTATTCAGAGTATATGAACTATTCAGAATCAACTTTTACTGTTGTATATAAAAAAAATCACCAGCATGTTATTTTATTGATATAATATTTGTGGCTGGAAGTTGTTCGTCTGTTCAATCTTATTTCATTGAGAGAGAATTTTAAAAGAGGCCGGAACTTCAACAAATATATTCAGATTGAATTGTAGGAACTAAATCTTGATTCCTTCTAAATTATTCTTTACAGCAGCTCATTCCCGGAAATTGTCTACCAAGAGAATAGTCATCAAGAACAATACCTAAATCTTGTAAGATAAATTAGTTTTAAAACACCATTCAACTCTGTCGTATCATAGTTTATTAACCCACCAATATATATGGACAATGACGTGTCATGCCATATAAATTTTTTTTTTTCATCAAGTGATGTTAACTAATACAAAAAATTATAGTGTTTATGTCAGCTCAACAGTCTAGTGACCTTGTAGATGTTTATAACATTTACTGCATAGATAATACATGATAACAAGATATCATTGGATAAATACTAGCAAAGTACTATAATTGAAACCAGAGGTATAAGACGATTCAAACAGAAATCAACTTACTTAGCGGGCAGAAGATTTCGAGATCTAGGACGGGAGCAAACAGCGTGTATTGTTCTAAGCATCATGTTATTTCCTTCGCTTTTCCACAGTCATAACAAAAACAACATCATCGATTGTAATACTTGCTTCTGCCATGTTTGTCGCAAGAATTATCTTACGTACATTAGGATGAGATTTCTCAATTATAAGTTTCTGCAAACAATAAGATACTAGAAAGATCAGATATATATAATTCTAATAAAACGTAATAACCAGTAAACCAACAGATTTATTTAGATGTTTCCAAGCACCAGAAGGAAGATCTTAAGCAAGGTACATAAATCAAACTAGTTAAAGCTAATGCTTTAAATTATCATAATATCTTTTAATCGATTCAAGGACCCTGCATAAATCGCCTAACTTTATAACCATGGTTAAGTTAGACTAAACTCACTCTTCTTGCAGTTGTCACCAAAATACTTTATAACCATGGTTCAGTTACTAAAGATTTCCAACCTAAATACTTTTCTGGGAAATACGAGAATATCCATTGATGATGTTAAGTTAATCAATTTATAAAGATAAAAGTGGTGAAATTATAGGAAACTTACCTATCATTTTTCCCCTCATAACATTAATTTTTTAGTGACTCCTCCCTATCATCCATTTTATGCAAGACCATTACTTCTAAAAGAGTGAAGGGTTACCTACTCAAAAGTAGCCATGCATTGAACTGTGACATGTAAGCATAAGCACTCAATTTGGATCTCCCAACATAGGGTGCGGCTTCAGTTGATCTCTCAGGTAACTAATCTCATCACAGACTGTCATAGAAACTAATACAGCACCTGCTCTTTCCTTTCAACAAATTACTTGCATGATTTTCTGTAGAACAAATTTTAAAGAAAGCCTGAATGCAAGTCCGCTTTGGTCTACGCATCTCCTTAGTAGAACCTTCAATTAGAAACCCTAACAGACACATCCAGCGATCTCCATTTAACGTGTCAAGACTCGTATCTTATCCTAAATACAACATTTTCCGAACATGTTGTTCTCGACTGTCCAATGTTGAGATACATAAAACACTACTGGTTCTATCGCACACTGGAAAAATCTTGTGCCATGCCCGTGGCGCGGCGTGCCCGACACATAATGGAAAATACATGTATGCTCCCAGAGTACACTGCCGTGTCCATAATTGCTATATATTGACATATTCTTTCCTGAAAGCTAACAATATTGCATAGTAGCGCAGCCGTTTGTTTTCCCCAGATAATGACCTGAGCAACGCACTAGTGCCCCAAACAAAACCCAGAAAGATATTTCCTTAAGGAAATCTTATCCATGAAAAATAATCGACCGACAATCCCCAAATTGAGCACCAAAATTTCCATCAAATGATAATAAAACAAGCACTCTAACAACAAAAAAGAGGACTCAAAATCTGACCTTGAGATTAGAGAACCGCTTGATTTGCTGTTGTTGCTGCTGGTGATGCTGTATGGAGTCGGCATTGGGCTTCGAGTAGAGGTTCAGCCGAGGGATGTAGGCGATGAGTGGCGGCATCGACGTGATTTCCAGATCTGAAGTGGGCTCGCTGATCCAAGCCCTAACAACACCATTCTCAACCAAAAAGAGAGAAAAAGGAGGGATTTTCGAGCTTCTAGAAAATTGTTACCACAGATTTGGAGCTGATCGGTTCCAGTTCTTGGGATTCAAGATCGGCGGGCTCGACTGCGGCGAGGGTTCGACGGAGGAGGGAGAGAGGAGAGTGGTCACGGAAGTGGTCCTCAAGCGCGGCGATCTCATGAACAAACTCTCCCCTCTCGCTCCAGCTCAACAACGCCACCGGAAACCCTAGCTCGAAGTCGCGGATTCCGCCGGCTACGAGAAGCAGAGAGAGCTAGAGAGAATTTTAGAGAGAGAAATGGAGGAGAGGGGGGCTTATTCAAGAGTGGTCTCTCCTCGTTTGGCTCGCGGAAAGGAAAGTAAATCAATTCTTTGTTTTTGCTTGTTGAAATTGAAATTTCCATCCTTTTTTTTTTCCGAATGTTTGGAGAAGATAAGAAAATTAGAAGAAAAAAAAACTTAAATTTACTACAGTGGAAAAATAAATCCTTGATTTAATGGGGAACCATTTTACCCCTTATTTTCTTTTTATTTTTATTTCCGCATACTTTCTTTAGACATACAAGCATAGGAAGGAATGACTTTTCTTTTCCAACTCCATGGTTCCGCCAACCAAACGAGGCCTAGCTCAGCTTAGATTGAGGGGTTAAAAGTGTTAAGTGAGAGAAAGTTAAGTGAAAGAAAACAAAAATTACGCTTGATTTGATTTGAGGGTGGGGCTTTAGGAGGGGGTTATAGAGGGTTAAGGGGGATTTGTTTAATCATTTTTTTGTCTATTTTTTTAACCTCCAAAATCGGAGGGTTAATGAGGAGGATTGGAAAATTGTTTAAAAAATTATAAATATTCCTTATTTGTCCTACAAATACAATAATATTTTTTTCATTTTTCATGCTTTCAACATGATGCTGCGTATCTTCCACATCTGTGAAGACATTTTGACAAGTTTTAATTAACATTTTAATCAAATTAGTTTTTATGACATGTAATAATGATATTTTGGTAACTATTATATTTTTATTAATCCTCCTCTAACTCAAAACCTTTATTCCAAGCAAGAGTTATCAACACACTCCACTTAACTCTCTCTCTCTCTCTCTTCCAAGTAAGGTTATATGTATTGACTCTACACCCCTCACTTAACCCCACTTAACTCTGCTTATTTTTTCCCCTCGATCCAAGCAAACCCTTGGGGTTGTTTGGATAGAAGTGACTCATTGAAAGTGTATCGTGTTGACTTGTAGTGCACTTGCAGCAAGTGACACTTTCCAAAATGTGTTTGAATATAGTACTTTTTTGTCTACTGCAAGTGGAAGAAAAATGTGTTTGTTGTTTGGATAGTTGTTGAAATTGGAAAAAAAAAATATTTTGTTGTTGAAAGTAGATGTTGGGGTTGGAGATATGGTAAATTAAATTAAGGAATATTTTAGCAGATACCCCTATCCAAAATAGTAAAACTCATCATATTCAACTTTTTCGTTAGAAAATTCAACAAAAGCCCCAACTATTTTAGTTCGATATTCACTGGAGATGTTGAGAATAAGGATATTTTTAAAAATTTTAAAATAGTGAGGGTATCTCTTAGTTATGGATAGGGGTATTTTCTAAAATATTCCTTATATTAATTATTGATTATGTTACAATATAAATTTTATCATATAATTATTAACTATTTTAATTGACATTGTAAATTTTTTAAATAAAAATTTCTCATAAATTAAGACTTTGATATAAATAATTATAAAATCATGTATTTAAATTAAAATTTAACAAACTTTTAAGCCACACATTTTTAAAACTTTGATAATGATAATAATAATATTATTATTAATATTAATAATATTAATAATATTAATAATAATAATAATAATATTATTATTATTATTATTATTATTATTATTATTATTATTATTATTATTATTATTATTATTTATTAATAATAGTAATAATAATAATAATAATAATATTATTATTATTATTATTATTATTATTATTATTATTATTATTATTATTATTATTATTATTATTATTACACTAATTTTAAAATTACTATGAAAGCATAAAATTAGGGTAATTTTTATATCAAAATTGGTAAATTAGTGTAACAACAACAACAACATCAACAACAACAATAATAATAATAATAATAATAATAATATTATTATTATTATTATTATTATTATTATAAATTAAATTATTTAGGCCACATTCTCCTCAAATCCATTACACAACCACCGACCATTATTATTCTCCTCAAATCCATTACATAGCCACCAATCCATTCTCATTCTTTCTCCATTCCTGCACTCTTGGTTCCTCTCCTTTTTAGGTCTGCAGAGTGACGACCGGCTCCGCCTCCTCCTTTGGCGGTCCAAGATGGTCACTGGGCGCATCTCCCGCGTCTTCTCTGGCCGTATCGAATCATTCGTCGTCGTTCTCCTCCCCTCTCTCGACTTCCTCGTGCTGTCCCTCTTGACTTTCTCGTGCTGCCCAACGCTGCCTCCGCAGCCTTCTCCTCTGTCTCTATTCACCCGATCGCGACGTCGACTCCGCCCTCGTTGTCGAGCTTGGATGTGGAGACTCCCGATATCCGACTCACACCGACGCCTAGGTCGAGCAGATGTCGGCGAGGTCGACACCGATGTCGCCGTTGTCGAGGGGTTGGACAAAAAACGGAGGTCAGAGAGGGAGAGGAGTTCAGGACAGCTCCAGGAGAGTTCCTCCCCTCTCTTTCCTCATGACTTTCATGAAGTTTCCTTAAAAAAAAGTTGGATGTGAAACTAAAAAAAAATTGGGGGACATGAACTGCAACATGTAAATTCAGTAAAAAAAAAGGGGCCGACTATACACATCCCATGATTTGCTAAGGACACCCCACATAACTTAAATGTCATGTTAAAAGACCAATATACCCCCAAGACTTTCTAAGAACACCCTACAAAAAAAATTCTGCGACAAGCACGACAAATACTTGTCGAACGGACAATGGTCTGTTCGACAAGTATTGGTCGAACATGTCTTATTCTGTTCGACAAACACTGGTCGAACGTCTCTTCTTGTGTTCGACAAACACTGGTCGAACGTGTTCTAATCGAACATGTCATATTATGTTCGACATATTATGGTCGAACGTAAACACTATAGTTCGACTGTCGTGGGTCGAACATTGCTCTATGAGTTCGACAAACCAGGGTCGAACCTACCCGTGAATACACCCAAATTTTTTTTTTAACAACAACTTATGGTCGGCGGAGGGGGGATCGAAAAACGGGAGGAGGAGGAGGCGGGTCCGGGGGGGGAGGGTCGGCGGAGGCGGTGTCACGACCCGCTACCCAAATTGTTGGGCCAGGCCGAGGCATGCCCAGCCTACGTTGAGATAAAACGTAGTAAGCTGTTCTAAAGACAACATGATAAGACTAAATGTGCTAACAGTTCTATAAGTGAAGAAGAATCATAAATGCTCCAAACACAAAAGTCGTCGTATATAGTAAAATGTCCAAGTACAAGTGAACTGCAAAGTAAAACTGGATACATGTCCAGTTACAAAAAGATATAGTCTAATACATGTCTACTCTCAAAAGTCTAAGTAAACAAAAGACAACTAGGCGAGGTTCCCCGCAGGAACATCCTCGTAAAGCAGAGCCGGGTCCTCGGCAGTAACCCCATAATAGGTGTCGCAGAGTAACTCCTCCTCAGTAAGGACACCTACAACGTTATCCTGTCAGGACGGGAGCAAGTACTGAATCTAGCAAACTAGCATATGAAACATGAAAATGAACATGAGAGGAATAACTGGAAAGCATGGCATCACATAGTCTATCATGGCAAGGACACATATGTCATAGAGACAGATGTATATGTAATATTTAAAACTGTAGCAGGTACGTGATCGGTCAATAGATGTACAATGTGCTGGGGCACATAATGAAATGTACATACGTACAAGTTAACAAGCATAGGTGTACATCCGTACAGACATGCGGGGTAATGGCCTGCGGCAAGGTATGCATATAAAATGCGATCTCGCTCGCTACTGTAGGGGGGTCGTGATCACGTACAATACTATCAGTTTCTCCATAACCCATATTCTAATCATGTGAGAGATACATCAAGAATGTTCTAAGCATGGTAGTAACTGAAAGTACACATGTAGAGATCTAACTTGCTACCCCAAGGATCAGCATTTAACATGGTGGAGTTTGTAGTTCATTTATGTGACGATATGTAAAGTTCGTAGAAAGTACTTGCCTCTAGCAAAGCAAAACAAAACAAGCTGCGATAACAATGCTATGGATGTCTGGTAGCTCGTTACTGTAGAAGTAAATACAACAACTTAGTTTTTATACTAAGCTAAAACACTAGGACACTAATTGGTGAAACACGACTTGTGATTGGGCACCCAGCCAAAATGATGATTTTGGCATAGGAGACCAATATGGGGTGACACACTACGTTAACTAACTTTCTAGGGTCTTTACACTAGTGAGGGATGGGGTTCAACACGGCTAAAACTCCAAATAACACAAAAAGCTACAAGTCGTAATTAATCAATAAATAAATCAAAAGACCATTGTGTTCTAACAATTTTTGAAGTAGACAAAAAGCCTAGTTTTTCTTAAAGTAAAGTACCAAGGTGATCCTTGTTAATCATAGAAATTTATTATAATTTTTCTGGAATTTATTAACCAGTACAAGTATTTAATAAAAATCAGGTTTTCTAAGTATACAGAAAATGAGTTTTGGTTTCATATGCCAAATTAGTGGCAAAACAGTAATTTAAATACTACAAAAATTATACTAAATTAGCTAACTTAACATAGTATCTAAAAACTATTTTTCCATAATTTTATCAGTACTTTAAGTATTTTTAGAAAATCAAAAACAGCATTGCACACAATAATTAATTATCTGCGTATTTTGTCCATGTATATAATTTGAACTAAAGTTCAAATACAGGACCCAAGGCCATGAATCAAGTCCAATATGACTTGTACAGGTCTTGAATGTGTGAAAACACATTTGAGCCCAAATATCCATGCTAGGCTTGGACACCAAATGGTTGCAGTAATTTAAATATACAGAAAATACTAAGGGGTAGAAATGCAAAATAAATATTAATATTTTAATAAGGTAAAATTTTACATAGTAACTATAAAAGTATGAATATTATCTTATAAAGATAATTTTACACTAAGCTAAGTAATATACATATATAAAATAATATATATATGAAATAATATATATACATAAATATAGGGATATTTACATAATGGATATATATATATATATGTAAAAATTACATATATATATATATATATATATATATATATATATATATATATATATATATATATATATATATATATAAGAAAATACTCAACTATGATATATATATATATCATAGTTGAGTATTTTCTTATATATATATATATATATATATATATATATATATATATATATATATATATTATATATATATATATATATATATATATATATATAAGAAAATACTCAACTATGATATATATATATATATATATATATATATATATATATATATATATATCATAGTTGAGTATTTTCTTATATATATATATATATATATATATATATATATATATATATATATATATATACAAAAAAAAAATATATATATATATATATATACAAAAAAGAATTTATACATATACATATAATAGTATATATATATAATAATATAATACATAAGAAAATATATATACATAAATATATATGTATACATAATATATATATATATATATATATATATATATATATATATATATAAAACAGCAAGTATATATACATGAATATAGTATATATAATAATACATATATATATACAAATATATGTATATACATATATATATAAATATTCATAAATAACAAAAAAAGAAAAAGAAAAAGAAAAGAAAGAAAAAGAAAGCAGTGGCAGGGCTCGAACCCGAGCCAAAAGAGCGAGGGGGGGGGTTAGGTCGGGTTGGGCTGGCCAGGGGGTCAGCCCGCTGGATTTGTTAGAGTTAGGGTTTTGTTCATTTTATTTAGTTTAGGTTGGTTTTATACATAAAAAAAATATAAAACTGTCCTGTGTCCTGACAGTTAAGGACACAGGTATCAATGTGTCCTCGCTTAGCACGATACGTACGACACGAGTCTCACGTGTCCTTGTCTACGTTCGTGTTCGCCAAGACACGGTGAACACTTCCGACCCAACACGAGACACGTACGACACAAGGGAACACTGCCAATCACGTGTCCGGTTGATCGGGGGGGGTTTCGAGTGCTCGACGGCGGAGAAGGCGTCGGGACGACGGCGCTCCAGTGGTGCTGCGGTCGTCTCGTCGTGGCGAAGCGGATGGCGGTGTTGGCGACCGTCGACGACGAATGGTGAGGCGGTGGTGGTGTGTCGCCGGAGCTAGGGCTTCGGTTAGGGTTTTCGGGGAAGGATAGGGCGGTGGTCGGTCGTGGGGGTGTTTAGGTCTAGGGTTTTGGTCTGGGGGTCGAAGGGGGGTTTAAATAAGGTGTTCGAGGCGGTCGGGGCAGCCGGGAATGGCGGGGGCAGGGCGGCGTGGCGGTCGGGGCAGCCGGGGGTCAACGGGAGTGGGTGAGGAGAGAGAGGGTGTGTTCGTGGGGGGGGGGGGCGTTCGGGTAGATTAGCAGTTAGGTCCCCTAGGTTTAGGATTATTACACTAGGCCCCCAACAGATAATAAATGCAAATATAATTTGCATTCCTTATTTAAAAACAAACCATTTATTACAAACTGATATACAATCAATTCTAATTATTACAAACTATAATTAAAACAATTCGATAAATTACAAATTATATTTAAACAATTTAGAAAATTATATATTGATATTTTTAGTATTAAAACTCATTTAAAAACTCATTTAAAAATTATAGAAAAATTCCTAAAAATCCTAATAATTATTTAAGGCTATAAATTAACATTAAAAATTTATTAGCACTAATAAAAATGAAATTTGAAAAACAGGGGCTTACAAGTCTTCACTCCTTGAAAAATTTTGTCCTCGAAATTTACAAGGATTGAAGACCCTACAATATTCTAACATAGCAAGCAATGCAACAAATGGCTAAGGCTATGATTGAAACTAACCTCTAAGGTATCAAGCGGGAACGGGTGGTTCCCTCTCAGCGGTTGGGTCGAACAAGTAAGGGTATCTCTCCCTCATGTCCGACTCCCTCTCCCAAGTAGATTCACCTGGGGAGTGACGGCTCCAAGATACTCGTACTAGGGGTATAACCTTGTTCCTCAGCCTCTTCTCTCTCCGGTCTAATATCTCCACTGGCTGCTCAAAAACTGTAAGGCTCGGTCCGACCTCCAACTCTGAATGATCTAGCACATGACTGGGGTCTGGAACATATCTCCTCAGCTGAGATACGTGAAAGACGTCGTGAACTCCTGCTAGGTTGGGTGGAAGTGCAACCCTGTAAGCTACCTCTCCGATCCTGCCAAGTATCTCGAATGGCCCGATGTATCTGGGGCTCAGCTTCCCTCCTCGTCCGAACCGGATCGTCCCTATAGTAGGTGATATCTTCACTAGCACCATATCACCGTCTGCGAACTCCATCAGTCTGCGACTAGCATCAGCCCAGTGTTTCTGCCTATCCTGAGCTACTCTGAGCCTGTCTCTGATCATCCCGACTTTCTCTGCTACATTCGTGATCATCTCTGGCCCAAGCATAACTCTGTCTCCGATATCATCCCAAAAGAGCGGTGTGCGGCATCGTCGTCCATATAGCGCCTCGAAAGGAGACATACCAATACTGGCCTGGTAGCTGTTGTTGTATGAAAACTTTACCAAGTGCAAATGGCTCTCCCATGATCCTCCGAAGTCCGGTACGCAGGTCCTCAGCATATCCTCCAGTGTCTGTATCGTCCTCTCGGACTGCCCATCTGTCTGCGGGTGGTACGCCGTACTGAACTTGAGCCTACTGCCCAACTCCTCCTGCAAGCTCCTCCAGTAGTGGGATGTGAATCTGCTGTCTCTGTCTGACACGATGCTCACCGGCACTCCGTGTAGGCGAACTATCTGCTGCATGTATAGCTCTGCCAACTTCTCGGTGGAAAGCCCCACTTTGAAGGGTATGAAGTGCGCACACTTCGTCAGCCTGTCTACGATGACCCAGATGGCATCCTTCCCTCCTTGGGAACGAGGAAGCCCTGAAACGAAGTCCATCGTAATATGTTCCCACTTCCACTCAGAAATGGATAACGGCTGCAACAAACCAGCTGGCCTCTGGCGCTCCGCCTTGACCTGCTGGCAAACTAGACATCTCGAGATAAAACGCGACACATCCCTCTTCATCCCGTGCCACCAAAGATGTTCCCGCAAGTCACGGTACATCTTGTTAGCACCAGGGTGAATAGAATATCTCGATCGGTGCGCCTCCTGTAAGACTGCCTCTACTAGCTCTCCCTTCGGCACGCACAATCGGCTGCCATGCCTCAGGGATCCATCCTCTGCTATAGTGAAGTCATCCAGCAATCCGGCTAATGCCTGGGGTCGAAGTCTGCGAAGGCTTTCATCTGTAGACTGTGCCTCCCGGATCTGCTCCATCAAACCTGACTGAATGTCAAGCGCCATCATCTGTATCACTGATCCTGGCCGAACTAGCTCGATACCGAGCTTCTCCAGATCCTCCCGCAAATGCCGATCAATCATCAGGTACCATGCCATCGGATGCCTGCTCAGCGCATCCGCCACCACATTTGCCTTCCCGGGGTGATACTGTAAATCGATATCGAAGTCCTTCATCAACTCCAACCATCGTCTTTGCCTCATGTTCAGCTCTTTCTGCGTGAATACATACTTAAAGCTTTTGTGGTCAGTAAAGATTTCCACACGCTCTCCGTATAGGTAATGTTTCCATAACTTGAGTGCAAAGATCACCGCAGCTAACTCTAGGTCATGGGTAGGATAATTCCTCTCATGAGTCCGCAATTGCCTAGATGTATAAGCAATTACTTTTCCATGCTGCTGTAGGGCACATCCTAGCCCCTTCCCAGAAGCATCACTATATATGGTGAAACCTCCAGAACCTGAAGGTAAAGTCAGAACTGGAGCGGTCGTCAGCCTCCTCTTCAGCTCCTCAAATGTTGTCTGGCAGTCCTCTGACCAGATGTACTCTGCGTCCTTCCGCGTCAGCTTCGTCATGGGTTCAGCTATCCTAGCAAAGTCCTGGACAAACTTTCTATAATAGCCTGCTAAATCCAGAAAACTCCTGATCTCTGAAACTGACGTCGGAGCCTTCCACGTCTCAACTGCAGCAATCTTCCTGGGATCCACCGAGATTCCATCTCCAGTGACTACATGGCCGAGAAACTCCACTCGGTCTAAAAAGAACTCGCACTTCGACAATTTGACAAACAATCTCTCCTGCCTCAGAATCTCCAAAACTATCCGCAAGTGCTCTGCATGCTCCTCTGGCGTCTTCGAGTATATCAGGATGTCGTCGATAAATACTACGACGAACTTATCCAGATACTGGTGAAATGTCTTATTCATCAAGTTCATAAAGACAGCTGGCGCATTTGTAAGACCAAATGGCATCACCAGAAACTCGTACTGTCCGTACTTCGTGTTGAACGCCGTCTTTGGATGTCTGCTGGCCTAACCTTCACCTGGTGGTACCCGGATCTCAAATCTATCCTGGAAAATACCTTCGCCCCGCTCAACTGGTCGAACAAATTATCTATCCTGGACAGAGGATATTTGTTCTTGATGGTGATGGCATTCAAGGCCCGGTAGTCAATACACAACCGGACTGTACCATCCTTCTTAGGCACAAAGAGCACTGGTGATCCCCATGGAGAAGCACTGGATCGAATGAAACCCTTTTTCAACAGGTCATCAATCTGCTCTTTCATCTCTATGGCCTCCTTGGGATTCACTCTATAGCAAGCCCGGGATACTGGTGATGAACCCGGCACTAAATCTATAGTGAACTCCACATCTCTGTCAGGCGAAAGTCCTGGAAGATCCTCTGGGAATACATCCATAAACTCCCTAATGATAGGGTGTGGCGGGTGCTGCGTCCCCGACTGTCGCACAACAGTTCGGCTCTAGGCTGATCTCCAGTCCTGTCCTCCTGACACTGAATGGTGCTGTGCCTGGGGGACTGAACAAAATACTACCCTCATGGCAATCTATAGATGCATGGGCATAGCTAAGCCAGTCCATCCCCAATATGATATCATAACCAGGGAGTGGCATCACAAAGAATCGCCCCTCGAACTCTCTCTCGGCTATCATAATAGAGCACCTATAGCTAGCTCTAATAGGCACTGGTCCTCCTCCCGTCATTACTCTACTAATCTCTGCAGTAGGTGTAGATACTAAGTGATGTTCTTGCATAAACTCTAATGATAGGAAGCTATGAGATGCACCAGAATCAAACAAGCATAGAGCTAGAAAAGTATGCAAATAAACATGACCTGTAATGACGTCAGCTAAGTAATCCGGCTCCGAAACCTGCTCCGGCTCCGGCTCAAGGGCTAGGCTATAAACCTTCCCCTGGGGTCCCTTCTGCTGCTGCAGATGCTGCCCAAACCTCTGCTGCTGAGTCGGGAGCGGTCCTCTAGGCTTCGCTGCTGGGCAGTCTCGAATCTGATGGGTGGCAGACCCACAAACTAAACACTGCTTCAACCTCTTCCTGCAAATAGAGCTGCCGTACCCTGGTCTTCCGCAGAAAGAACATATAGCTCCCCTCTTCTGCTGTCGGGGTCCCGGGCTCTAACTGGCGGGGTCTGATGGTGGTGTAGGGGGACGGTAAGTCTGCTGGGGTGGCGTCGGTGCTCTCTGCTGGAAAGCCTGACGCTTGGACGGTCCCTCATGATGTACAGAAGCCGGCCTCTTGCATGACAGAAGACGCTCCTCGATGCTCCCCAACTCTAGGCTCTGGTAGTAGTCAGTCGTACCGTTCGCCACTATAAGAATGCCAATGTCTGGAACTAGACCATGGCAAAACCTACGGGTCATCTCCTCTGGATCAGCAACCAGACTAGGAGCAAACGGCTCAGGCGACTAAACTCTGCCGCATACTCGTCAACAGAACGGTTCCCCTGCTGGATGTTCTGGAATCGTAGCCCCATGGCTACTCTAGCAGTGGTCGAGAAGAATTTCTTCTTGAACTGGGTCTTGAACTGGTCCCAGTGGCTCTACCTCTCGCGAACAACGGCTCATTCCGAACCAGACTCTAAGTCTATCAGCAGAAATCCTGCTGCCTCGACCTGGAGGTCATCCCATCCTAACTCCCAGAGCTTCCTCTCTACCGAATCTAGCCAGTCATCAGCTACTATGCCCTCAGTCCCTGAGAACTCCTTGGGATTCAGACCCATGAAGTCCTTGATCGTCCCCGCTCTCTGCCGTGGCTCTACATGTGGTGGGACCACGGGACGTCCCTCAGAACGCTCCATGCTCTGGCGGAGTAGGGTAGTCTGCTCCTGATGGGTTGTTAGGAACCCCTGGATCAGTGTGAGCAGCTGGTCCCGTCGAGTGTGACGGAAGCCTGGGTGGGTATAGTGATAGGGGGTGGTGGAGTATCGGGTCCTGCTGGGCCTGGATGTGGAAGGTGGTATCTGGGTCTGTGGATCTGTGGAGTGGGGGAATGTGGTAGGTGGAGGTGTATCAGTCAACTGGTCAGCTGACTGGATATGGAGGGCCCCATTCTCGGGGGTA